>JAXIVJ010000888.1:140000-170330 GCA_036785665.1 Chirona hameri
AGACAGACAGAGACAGACAGAGACAGACAGAGACAGACAGAGACAGACAGAGACAGACAGAGACAGACAGAGACAGACAGAGACAGACAGAGACAGACAGAGACAGACAGAGACAGACAGAGACAGACAGAGACAGACAGAGACAGACAGAGACAGACAGAGACAGACAGAGACAGACAGAGACAGACAGAGACAGACAGAGACAGACAGAGACAGACAGAGACAGACAGAGACAGACAGAGACAGACAGAGACAGACAGAGACAGACAGAGACAGACAGAGACAGACAGAGACAGACAGAGACAGACAGAGACAGACAGAGACAGACAGAGACAGACAGAGACAGACAGAGACAGACAGAGACAGACAGAGACAGACAGAGACAGACAGAGACAGACAGAGACAGACAGAGACAGACAGAGACAGACAGAGACAGACAGAGACAGACAGAGACAGACAGAGACAGACAGAGACAGACAGAGACAGACAGAGACAGACAGAGACAGACAGAGACAGACAGAGACAGACAGAGACAGACAGAGACAGACAGAGACAGACAGAGACAGACAGAGACAGACAGAGACAGACAGAGACAGACAGAGACAGACAGAGACAGACAGAGACAGACAGAGACAGACAGAGACAGACAGAGACAGACAGAGACAGACAGAGACAGACAGAGACAGACAGAGACAGACAGAGACAGACAGAGACAGACAGAGACAGACAGAGACAGACAGAGACAGACAGAGACAGACAGAGACAGACAGAGACAGACAGAGACAGACAGAGACAGACAGAGACAGACAGAGACAGACAGAGACAGACAGAGACAGACAGAGACAGACAGAGACAGACAGAGACAGACAGAGACAGACAGAGACAGACAGAGACAGACAGAGACAGACAGAGACAGACAGAGACAGACAGAGACAGACAGAGACAGACAGAGACAGACAGAGACAGACAGAGACAGACAGAGACAGACAGAGACAGACAGAGACAGACAGAGACAGACAGAGACAGACAGAGACAGACAGAGACAGACAGAGACAGACAGAGACAGACAGAGACAGACAGAGACAGACAGAGACAGACAGAGACAGACAGAGACAGACAGAGACAGACAGAGACAGACAGACAGACAGACAGACAGACAGACAGACAGACAGACAGACAGACAGACAGACAGACAGACAGACAGACAGACAGACACAGACAGACACAGACAGACACAGACAGACACAGACAGACACAGACAGACACAGACAGACACAGACAGACACAGACAGACAGACAGACAGACAGACAGACAGACAGACAGACAGACAGACAGACAGACAGACAGACAGACAGACAGACAGACAGACAGACAGACAGACAGACAGACAGACAGACAGACAGACAGACAGACAGACAGACAGACAGACAGACAGACAGACAGACAGACAGACAGACAGACAGACAGACAGACAGACAGACAGACAGACAGACAGACAGACAGACAGACAGACAGACAGACAGACAGACAGACAGACAGACAGACAGACAGACAGACAGACAGAGACAGACAGACAGACAGGCAGACAGACGCTTATCAAATAGTAATATAGATGACATGTTTATATCAGTCCACGCGGGACCACCCAAAGCATGATTATATTTCGCTCATCTGATCCAACTTTGCCCGACGGCTTCTGAGATGTTAATAGAATCTGAATTTGAGCTTGGCAAAATAAAACCGTTTACAATGAGCAGCATCTGGTCCCCTCCCTCTACCCCCCCCCCCCCCCCGACCAGTTCCCGTATCTTGTCTCCGGCACCGACCACGGCGGTCTCCTGACTATTTGTGTCTCGCTGCGGCTGAGGTTGCATGGTGCCCGTTGCGGCCGTCTCCTGCCTACCAGATATTTTGGGCTTAGGGGCGCCGCGACTGCTGAATCTATATGGCGTTCATCTCCTACCCACCTGAAGGTCCCCATCTCCTACCCACCTGAAGGCGCCCATCTCCTACCCACCTGAAGGCGCCCATCTCCTACCCACCTGAAGGCGCCCATCTCCTACCCACCTGAAGGCGCCCACCTCCTGGCCACCTGAAGGTCCCCATCTCCTACCCACCTGAAGGTCCCCATCTCCTGGCCACCTGAAGGTCCCCATCTCCTGGCCACCTGAAGGTCCCCATCTCCTACCCACCTGAAGGTCCCCATCTCCTACCCACCTGAAGGTCCCCATCTCCTGGCCACCTGAAGGCGCCCATCTCCTGCCCACCTGAAGGTCCCCATCTCCTGGCCACCTGAAGGTCCCCATCTCCTGGCCACCTGAAGGTCCCCATCTCCTACCCACCTGAAGGTCCCCATCTCCTACCCACCTGAAGGTCCCCATCTCCTACCCACCTGAAGGTCCCCATCTCCTACCCACCTGAAGGTCCCCATCTCCTACCCACCTGAAGGTCCCCATCTCCTGGCCACCTGAAGGTCCCCATCTCCTACCCAGCTGAAGGTCCCCATCTCCTACCCACCTGAAGGTCCCCATCTCCTGGCCACCTGAAGGTCCCCATCTCCTACCCACCTGAAGGTCCCCATCTCCTACCCACCTGAAGGTCCCCATCTCCTACCCACCTGAAGGTCCCCATCTCCTGGCCACCTGAAGGTCCCCATCTCCTGGCCACCTGAAGGTCCCCATCTCCTGGCCACCTGAAGGTCCCCATCTCCTGGCCACCTGAAGGTCCCCATCTCCTGGCCACCTGAAGGTCCCCATCTCCTACCCAGCTGAAGGTCCCCATCTCCTACCCACCTGAAGGTCCCCATCTCCTGGCCACCTGAAGGTCCCCATCTCCTACCCACCTGAAGGTCCCCATCTCCTACCCACCTGAAGGTCCCCATCTCCTACCCACCTGAAGGTCCCCATCTCCTGGCCACCTGAAGGTCCCCATCTCCTGGCCACCTGAAGGTCCCCATCTCCTGGCCACCTGAAGGTCCCCATCTCCTGGCCACCTGAAGGCGCTCATCCCACACACCTGGACGCGGCGAAGAAGCTGGTGACCTGGTAGCCGAAGCTGGCGTAGTAGACGTGCTCCATGACGGCCATCAGCTGGATGGTGTTGTAGCCGAGCTTGGCGATGCGCGGCAGCACGTCCCGGGCGAACTCGCCGTACTGCCCAACGCGGCCCTCCGGCGTGGCGATGCCCACGTGACACTCGTAGATGCGCATACTGGCCGGCCGGTGCGGCCGACAGTGCTGAAACTGGTACCGCTGCGCACAGGACGGGAACAGAGTGTCAGAGGTACAGGTACAGCCACCGGTACACTGGTACGGGGAATGGCCGAGCTGGTGCACGTGGTGGTGCTGGACGAAACAGTGCTGCAGAGGATCGAGCAGAGGAGAAACGGCTCACAGGCTGTCACAGGCCACGCCTTCGGGTGGTCACTGGGCTGTTCCACAGAGAAGACTCCCACCGTGTGAAGACCAGCCCGCCCAGGGAAGTCACGCGGCTCCGAGCAGCGAGTGTCGCCAGGTCTCACCTCGTTGGCGGGCGGGTTCCCATCCATGCTCACCTCGTTGGCGGGCGGGTCCCATCCATGCTCACCTCGTTGGCGGGCGGGTTCCCATCCATGCTCACCTCGTTGGCGGGCAGGTTCCCATCCATGCTCACCTCGTTGGCGGGCGGGTTCCCATCCATGCTCACCTCGTTGGCGGGCAGGTCCCATCCATGCTCACCTCGTAAGCGGGCAGGTTCCCATCCATGCTCATCTCGTTGGCGGGCGGGTTCCCATCCATGCTCACCTCGTTGGCGGGCGGGTTCCCATCCATGCTTACCTCGTTGGCGGGCAGGTTTCCATCCATGCTCACCTCGTTGGCGGGCAGGTTCCCATCCATGCTCATCTCGTTGGCGGGCGGGTTCCCATCCATGCTCATCTTGTCAGCGGGAGGGTTCCCATCCATGCTCACCTCGTTGGCGGGCGGGTTCCCATCCATGCTCACCTCGTCAGCGGGAGGGTTTGAACCACTGCTCACCTCGTCAGCGGGAGGGTTTGAACCACTGTTCACCTGGTCAGCGGGAGGGTTTGAACCACTGCTCACCTCGTCAACGGGAGGGTTTGAACCACTGCTCACCTCGTCAGCGGGAGGGTTTGAACCACTGCTCACCTCGTTGGCGGACGGGTTTGAATCCGTGCTCACCTCTTCGGCGGGCGGGTTTGAATCCGTGCTCACCTCGTTAGCGGGAGGGTTCCAGAAGTGCTGGTTGTAGCCGATGCCTTGCTCCTTGGTGGGCGGCGGCTTGACGTAGGTGGCCCACGGCGACAGGCGGTCCACAAACTCGCCCGACTTTGTCTTCACCACCAGCTGCGGGCGACGTCCGCACGCCGAGAGGTCAGCTCACCGACAGCTGGACAGCGGGACAGCGGGACAGCGGGACAGCGGGACAGCGGGACAGCGGGACAGCTGGACAGCTGGACAGCTGGACAGCTGGACAGCGGGACAGCGGGACAGCGGGACAGCAGGACAGCGGGACAGCGGGACAGCGGGACAGCGGGACAGCTGGACAGCGGGACAGCTGGACAGCTGGACAGCGGGACAGCAGGACAGCGGGACAGCAGGACAGCGGGACAGCAGGACAGCGGGACAGCTGGACAGCGGGACAGCTGGACAGCTGGACAGCTGGACAGCGGGACAGCGGGACAGCTGGACAGCTGGACAGCGGGACAGCTGGACAGCGGGACAGCTGGACAGCGGGACAGCGGGACAGCAGGACAGCTGGACAGCGGGACAGCAGGACAGCGGGACAGCAGGACAGCGGGACAGCAGGACAGCGGGACAGCGAGACAGCGGGACAGCTGGACAGCTGGACAGCGGGACAGCGGGACAGCGGGACAGCGGGACAGCAGGACAGCAGGACAGCGAGACAGCGGGACAGCGGGACAGCGGGACAGCTGGACAGCAGGACAGCAGGACAGCTGGACAGCTGGACAGCGGGACAGCTGGACAGCTGGACAGCTGGACAGCTGGACAGCGGGACAGCGGGACAGCTGGACAGCGGGACAGCGGGACAGCTGGACAGCTGGACAGCTGGACAGCGGGACAGCGGGACAGCTGGACAGCTGGACAGCGGGACAGCGGGACAGCGACAGGACAAACATCGATACAGCCAAGCATCATCATACGACGTCGCGGACGAGGTGGTGATGAAAGAGCCCAAATTCCTAACGTAAGGCCCGAAACGACATTATGTACGAACAACATATCCCAGTCAAAACCTTTATGGGCCTGACCGCTAGCGAAACCAAGCACCACAAACCGACGCTTGTGATAAAGCCAGTGCCGCGCGCACATCTCGCAGCATAGGCGAATATACAATTTCCATACTAAAAACAAACCATCAACTCATTTTCTTCCATGAAACACCAGAGGGTTAACAATCCTCATCCTGACTGCAGTAGGTCAACATCTCCACCCGCTGGCTGCTGCACCATTCCCCATCATTACCCATTACCCAGTGAGCGCCTACCTTGACCTGCGACAGGTGACAGGTGTGACAGATGTGACAGGTTGCCCGTCAGTACCCAGTGAGCGCCTACCTTGACCTGCGACAGGTGACAGGTGTGACAGATGTGACAGGTTGCCCGTCAGTACCCAGTGAGCGCCTACCTTGACCTGCGACAGGTGACAGGTGTGACAGATGTGACAGGTTGCCCGTCAGTACCCAGTGAGCGCCTACCTTGACCTGCGACAGGTGACAGGTGTGACAGATGTGACAGGTTGCCCGTCAGTACCCAGTGAACGCCTACCTTGACCTGCGACAGGTGACAGGTGTGACAGGTTCCCTGCCATTACCCAGTGAGCGCCTACCTTGACCTGCGACAGGTGACAGGTGTGACAGGTTGCCCGTCAGTACCCAGTGAGCACCTACCTTGACCTGCGACAGGTGTGATAGATGTGACAGGTTGCCCGTCAGTACCCAGTGAGCGCCTACCTTGACCTGCGACAGGTGTGACAGATGTGACAGGTTGCCCGTCATTACCCAGTGAGCGCCTACCTTGACCTGCGACAGGTGACAGGTGTGACAGATGTGACAGGTTGCCCGTCAGTACCCAGTGAGCGCCTACCTTGACCTGCGACAGGTGACAGGTGTGACAGATGTGACAGGTTGCCCGTCAGTACCCAGTGAACGCCTACCTTGACCTGCGACAGGTGTGACAGGTTTCCTGTCATTATCCAGTGAGCGCCTACCTTGACCTGCGACAGGTGACAGGTGTGACAGGTTGCCCGTCAGTACCCAGTGAGCGCCTACCTTGACCTGCGACAGGTGTGATAGATGTGACAGGTTGCCCGTCAGTACCCAGTGAGCGCCTACCTTGACCTGCGACAGGTGTGACAGATGTGACAGGTTGCCCGTCATTACCCAGTGAGCGCCTACCTTGACCTGCGACAGCTGCGACAGGTGTGGCAGGTGTGACATATGTGACAGGTTGACCGTCATTACCCAGTGAGCGCCTACCTTGACCTGCGACAGGTGTGACAGGTGTGACAGGTTGACCGTCATTACCCAGTGAGCGCCTACCTTAACCTGCGACAGGTGTGACAGGTGTGACAGGTGTGACATATGTGACAGGTTGACCGTCATTACCCAGTGAGCGCCTACCTTGACCTGCGACAGGTGACAGGTGTGACAGGTTGACCGTCATTACCCAGTGAGCGCCTACCTTGACCTGCGACAGGTGTGACAGGTGTGACAGGTTGCCCGTCAGTACCCAGGGAGCGCCTACCTTGACCTGCGACAGGTGAGCGATGGGCGACTGGCCGGCGCGGCCCGGCAGGCTCAGCTGCCACTTGCCGTACGGCAGTCTGCGGAACTCTGCCAGCTGCCAGTCGTTGAACTCGCCCTTCAGATAGAGCGCCTCGGCGGCCGGACACCACTCGAGGCAGGTGATCGAGCCGTCCGGTTCCACGTGCAGGCCGAACCGCTCGTAGCCTCGGCTGAAGTGGTCCAGACTGCCCTCGTGCTCGCTGATGCTGGCCAGCAGCTTGGTGAACTCGCCATACCTGGTGATGGTGATGGTGGTGGGATAGGGAGGGAGGGAGGGAGGGAGGGAGGGAGGGAGGGAGGGAGGGGAGGGAGGGAGGGAGGGAGGGAGGGAGGGAGGGAGGGAGGGGGGACTGGGGTGAGCTGATGTACTTGGTGAACTCGCCATACCTGGTGACAGTGGCGGCGAGGTAAGCCCGGAGGGGCGGCCACTGAGGTAAGGTGTGTATACAGTCAATAGTTGATAACTAGTGCTAACCCGTCCGCTCCGCGGGGCGATTACTGGTGTCAAGTGGTGGTGCAAGCCAGTGATAGTCAATTAGGGATTGATAACCCGTACTACCCGTGACACCTGTCGTACCTATAATACGTGTGTTTTTGTACCCGTCATACACCCGAGGTACCCGTCAAAAACCTACGGTGCCCGACACACACCCGTGGTAGCCATTGTGCCCCTGTGGAACACGTGATAAACCCGTTATAGCCGGCACTCACACAGTATACCCGTGGTACACCTATGACACCCATTATACACACGTTAAACCCGTGAAAACTCCACCCCAGCTTAGCGTATATGTTCATTGATATATGTCGTACCGTATGTCGATGACCTTCGTTTCGCAGTGATTCCGTGGTTGTTTCTCATTGGTTGTGACACTGTAGTATCCGTGTTTGGATCTGATTGGCTTTCGACTGGAGTGAAGCGATGTAAAACTCGTATCCGTAAACTGTTTTTTTACGGTAAAATATTTGTTAACACCTTCTATGTTAGTTACAGCACAAACCTTCGCCCACAACTGCACAACCTACAACTGTCTAAAACTATCGTATCAAATGCGTCGGAAATGTACGAATTATATACCACTCGGTAGTATCTGTAAACTCGTCCGAAAACCTTAAAACCAGTAAAACACCTTTTTGGGCGATGACCGAGCAGATTACAACAGATTTGAAACAGATTTGAAATATGAAACGGTACGGGAGCACACGCATATGCGTAGGAACAGGGGGGGGGGGGCAGGGGGGTAGCCGCCCCAGCCGCCCCCCAACATTTTGGATTATAACATTACGCCTATTGGCGTTGCATGGAAAGAATCGATTTCAGAATGCCTCCCCCCCCCCCCCCCCCCCCCCCCAACTTGAACATAGTTCCTACGCCCCTGAGCACACGTGATAGTAACACATGGTCCTTTTAGTCCTTTTAGTCCCCTATCACAATTAACAGGCCTCTATGCAAGCCAACATAAAAATTAAGTTATATTAAATTGTACATGATCTCCTTTCTCGAATCCGCCAAAAGGGAATACGTCCTGAGCGCTGCATGCTTCAGCGTATGCAAAACGAATGCTTGGATAAATCAAGCCATTTTTTATCAATACTTATTTGTATTGCAGTTGAGACAGGTTTGAAACATACAGGAACAATACAATCCGATAAACGCGTTTCGACACAAAGTCTTCCTCAGTATCGGTTTCGTAAAATAACACAAAGATTACAAGATATATACCAAGGGTACAAAATACAAAATAATACAAAGATTACAAAATATATACCCTTGGTATATATCTTGTAATCTTTGTGTTATTTTACGAAACCGATACTGAGGAAGACTTTGTGTCGAAACGCGTTTATCGGATTGTATTGTTCCTGTATGTTTCAATACTTATTTGTGTTCATTTCGACGTCTGCGGGTCCCACGTGCTGTGGTACCACCTCTATCAGAACGCACCATAACAAAATCAAAATTGATTTGATGGTCCTATCCAATGGTGAAAACCCGATATCAATCGGAGCAGTGGTTGCAAAGTTATTAGCTTCCGAAAAGAGTCTGTATGGCCGGGTCGGGCCGGGTCGGGCCGGGACAAATATAAATTTGTCTAGTAAGTTGACGAGAAACCTCACGGGCGCTTCGCGCCCGCTCGGTAATCACGTGCATCATGTGCTTATATCAATGTGGTACTGCAATGTAGAATTACCGCTTTAATTAGATAAATTCGTGGCGGATAGACATACAGACAGACAGACAGACAGACAGACAGACAGACAGACAGACAGACAGACAGACAGACAGACAGACAGACAGACAGACAGAGACAGACAGACAGAGACAGACAGACAGAGACAGACAGACAGAGACAGACAGACAGAGACAGACAGACAGAGACAGACAGACAGAGACAGACAGACAGAGACAGACAGACAGAGACAGACAGACAGAGACAGACAGACAGAGACAGACAGACAGAGACAGACAGACAGAGACAGACAGACAGAGACAGACAGACAGAGACAGACAGACAGAGACAGACAGACAGAGACAGACAGACAGAGACAGACAGACAGAGACAGACAGACAGAGACAGACAGACAGAGACAGACAGACATAGACAGACAGACAGAGACAGACAGACAGAGACAGACAGACAGAGACAGACAGACAGAGACAGACAGACAGAGACAGACAGACAGAGACAGACAGACAGAGACAGACAGACAGAGACAGACAGACAGAGACAGACAGACAGAGACAGACAGACAGAGACAGACAGACAGAGACAGACAGACAGAGACAGACAGACAAGACAGGACAGACAGAGACAGACAGACAGAGACAGACAGACAGAGACAGACAGACAGAGACAGACAGAGACAGACAGAGACAGGACAGACGACAGACAGACAGACAGGCAGACAGACAGACAGCAGACAGCAGACAGGCAGACAGAGACAGACAGACAGGCAGACAAGGCAGACAGGCAGACAGGCAGACAGGCAGACAGGAGGCAGACAGGCAGACAGGCAGACAGGCAGACAGAGACCAGACAGGCAGACAGACAGACAGGCAGACAGCAGACAGAGACAGACAGACAGACAGACAGACAGAAAGACAGACAGACAGACAGACAACAGACAAACAGACAACAACAGACAAGACACAGACAAACAAACGAACAAACAAACAACAAACAAACAAACAACAAACAAACAAACAACAAACAAACAAACAAACAACAAACAAACAAACAAACAAACAAACAGACATACAGACACAGACAGACAGACGCTTATCAATAGTAATATAGATGTATCATTCTTTAAAAAATACTTTGTTCAGCTAGAGAAGGTAAAAGCAAGACTTCTCAAGAGCTTTTTTTGTGGCAGCCAATTGTATGTGTCATTTATCATATGGATGCCTTTGCCTAACTGCCTCCTGGCATGTAACACGCACATACACATGCACATGTAAGCACTGACAGTTGAAATGCCCTACTTACCTCCTTTTTATCTCCTTTTCGAAAATCCTGAGGTATGGATCTCGCTCCAGCAGAACATTCAGTTGAGGAGGGGGGAATGTTGCGTCTCCGCAGTCTTGTGACATGTCTTCCACTATGCCTTATGTCTGCCAAAGAAGGAAAAAAGACACAATATTTTACCTAATCTGAATTGTCCACTAACAAAATAGAAGTCAAACACATGCAGCTGATAGGCATGGCTAAGACCAACCAAACTAGGATTATCCTGCCTACTGCCTAGAGTAAGATGATCTGCCCAAAAACCGTTTTCTTACTGCTCGTGTGCTGTGATTACTGATCGGACGCGAGGTCTTCTGCCCACTAGAGAAAAATATACGCATGAGCGGCCCCGACCGTAGCCACGGTCTTCAGAGACTTATTTATCCACAACTGCTCGGTTGATGTTGCTGAAAATTTGCACACACAAATATTCATGTCGTTAACATATCTTAATATATTCTTGCAATTCTGCGTTGCCGGGTTTAGGAGCAGCGCGCGCCGACGCACAACCTGCCCTCCCTATGGTGGTGGTTGCGCAACTTGCAGCCACGACCCACCGGCCTGGCGCTCAGCCGGCCCCGGCTGACCGCCTGCGGCCGGTGAAGAACAGCTACTGGGGTCGCCGTCCCTGGCGTGTTCTGTGTGGCCCCGGCTGACCCGCCCGGTCTCACGTGACCGCCTGCGGCCGGTGAAGAACAGCTACTGGGGTCGCCGTCCCTGGCGTGTTCTGTGTGGCCCCGGCTGACCCGCCCGGTCTCACGTGACCGCCTGCGGCCGGTGAAGACCAGCTACTGGGGTCGCCGTCCCTGGCGTGTTCTGTGTGGCCCCGGCTGACCCGCCCGGTCTCCCGTGACCGCCTGCGGCCGGTGAAGAACAGCTACTGGGGTCGCCGTCCCTGGCGTGTTCTGTGTGGCCCCGGCTGACCCGCCCGGTCTCCCGTGACCGCCTGCGGCCGGTGAAGACCAGCTACTGGGGTCGCCGTCCCTGGCGTGTTCTGTGTGGCCCCGGCTGACCCGCCCGGTCTCACGTGACCGCCTGCGGCCGGTGAAGAACAGCTACTGGGGTCTCGCCGTCCCTGGCGTGTTCTGTGTGGCCCCGGCTGACCCGCCCGGTCTCACGTGACCGCCTGCGGCCGGTGAAGAACAACTACTGGGGTCGCCGTCCCTGGCGTGTTCTGTGTGGCCCCGGCTGACCCGCCCGGTCTCCCGTCACCGCCTGCGGCCGGTGAAGAACAGCTACTGGGGTCGCCGTCCCTGGCGTGTTCTGTGTGGCCCCGGCTGACCCGCCCGGTCTCACGTGACCGCCTGCGGCCGGTGAAGAACAGCTACTGGGGTCGCCGTCCCTGGCGTGTTCTGTGTGGCCCCGGCTGACCCGCCCGGTCTCACGTGACCGCCTGCGGCCGGTGAAGACCAGCTACTGGGGTCGCCGTCCCTGGCGTGTTCTGTGTGGCCCCGGCTGACCCGCCCGGTCTCCCGTGACCGCCTGCGGCCGGTGAAGACCAGCTACTGGGGTCGCCGTCCCTGGCGTGTTCTGTGTGGCCCCGGCTGACCCGCCCGGTCTCACGTGACCGCCTGCGGCCGGTGAAGAACAGCTACTGGGGTCTCGCCGTCCCTGGCGTGTTCTGTGTGGCCCCGGCTGACCCGCCCGGTCTCACGTGACCGCCTGCGGCCGGTGAAGAACAACTACTGGGGTCGCCGTCCCTGGCGTGTTCTGTGTGGCCCCGGCTGACCCGCCCGGTCTCCCGTCACCGCCTGCGGCCGGTGAAGAACAGCTACTGGGGTCGCCGTCCCTGGCGTGTTCTGTGTGGCCCCGGCTGACCCGCCCGGTCTCACGTGACCGCCTGCGGCCGGTGAAGACCAGCTACTGGGGTCGCCGTCCCTGGCGTGTTCTGTGTGGCCCCGGCTGACCCGCCCGGTCTCCCGTGACCGCCTGCGGCCGGTGAAGACCAGCTACTGGGGTCGCCGTCCCTGGCGTGTTCTGTGTGGCCCCGGCTGACCCGCCCGGTCTCACGTGACCGCCTGCGGCCGGTGAAGACCAGCTACTGGGGTCGCCGTCCCTGGCGTGTTCTGTGTGGCCCCGGCTGACCCGCCCGGTCTCACGTGACCGCCTGCGGCCGGTGAAGACCAGCTACTGGGGTCGCCGTCCCTGGCGTGTTCTGTGTGACTCAAAGCAAAACTGCAGAGTGCTCTTTACATTAGGAAATAATGTTTACGAACAGCCCGCTCGGTTCCCGACCCAATAAGGGCGTTTTCCTGGTGGTATTGCATCTTTATGATGATGCAACTCGATGTCATTCACCGTCGGGGTCTCTCAGCCGTACCACGCGGGGAGACACATGTAAGTTAGTCAAGTTAGTAGCCACCAAAGGTCAGAGCCACATTCAAACCCGGAACAGTTGGATTCCGAGTCAAATTCCCCGCCGACTGAGCTACCGTGCAAGGTCAACTGACATTATCTGAGTCAAGGTCAGCCTGACATCATCTGAGTCAAGGTCAGCTGACATCATCTGAGTCAAGGTCAGCTGACATCATCTGAGTCAAGGTCAGCTGACATCATCTGAGTCAAGGGTCAGCTGACATCATCTGAGTCAAAGTCAGCTGACATAATCTGAGTCACGGTCAGCTGACATCATATGAGTCAAGGTCAGCTGACATCATCTGAGTCAAGGTCAGCTGACATCATCTGAGTCACGGTCAGCTGACATCATCTGAGTCAAGGTCAACTGACATCATCTGAGTCAAGGTCAGCTGACATCATCTGAGTCACGGTCAGCTGACATCATCTGAGTCATGGTCAGCTGACATCATCTGAGTCAAGGTCAGCTGACACCATCTGAGTCAAAGTCAGCTGACATAATCTGAGTCAAGGTCAGCTGACATCATCTGAGTCACGGTCAGCTGACATCATCTGAGTCATGGTCAGCTGACATCATCTGAGTCAAGGTCAGCTGACATCATCTGAGTCTCGGTCAGCTGACATCATCTGAGTCACGGTCAGCTGACATCATCTGAGTCACGGTCAGCTGACATCATCTAAGTCAAGGTCAGCTGACATCATATGAGTCAAGGTCAGCTGACATCATCTGAGTCAAGGTCAGCTGGCATCATCTGAGTCAAGGTCAGCTGACATCATCTGAGTCAAGGTCAGCTGACATCATCTGAGTCAAGGTCAGCTGATATCATCTGAGTCAAGGTCAGCTGAATCATCTGAGTCAGGTCAGCTGACATCATCTGAGTCACGGTCAGCTGACATCATCTGAGTCACGGTCAGCTGACATCATCTGAGTCACGGTCAGCTGACATAATCTAAGTCAAGGTCAGCTGTCATCATCTGAGTCAAGGTCAGCTGACATCATCTGAGTCAAGGTCAGCTGACATCATCTGAGTCAAGGTCAGCTGGCATCATCTGAGTCAAGGTCAGCTGGCATCATCTGAGTCAAGGCCAGCTGACATCATCTGAGTCAAGGTCAGCTGACATCATCTGAGTCAAGGTCAGCTGACATCGTCTGAGTCAAGGTCAGCTGATATCATCTGAGTCAAGGTCAGCTGACATCATCTGAGTCAATAGCGTTTCTTGACAATAACTCTGGATAAAGTTAAGATACACAAAGACCAACACCACTGTGTTTGTCTCGCTCTGACAATGTGTAATGTAGCTTACCTGGGTTACCACATGACCTGAATGACCTTGACCTATGACATTTTTGTATTTGATCCAACCTGGCCATCATGGATATGTCTGGAAACACCTTGATGAGACAAACATAATGTCAAAAGCATTTGCTGATCTTTATTATGTAAAAAGTTATTGATGAAAAGCTTGTGTATAAAAACAGTTGCGCGGCTTGGTCGCCGCGCAACGAGCTATGCTTAGCGCGAGGGTCTGACCTCTGAAATCCATCCATTCAAAAACATTCGGACAATTTTTTTTTAAAAACACGTTGGGTCACATGCGATATTTTGTATTTATTTATGTATTTATTGAGCCAACAACCACAGGCACAGGGCCCACTTACGGTTGCAGTCATGCTGCCTCATGCAACAGGAAATTAAAACATTCACAAACTACATGAGTGCACATGGTACAATAAGAGAAAACACAACTATACTGCATAGTAAACACAGCAGCATAAAATACATACATAAAAGGCGATTAAAATAGCCAGTGAAAGTAAGAACAAACGTCTAAATAAAGCGCTGACACAGGCAAAAACCTAAAAATAGACAAATACATAAAAGCGCCGGTAAAAGTAAATATAAACGTGTAAATATAGCGCTGGTACAGGCAAAAGACCTCAAATAGACAAGTGCAACTTAAAGCCAATGACCGACCACGGGACGTGATCTAGGCTCACAGCCGCGACATTAGCTCAAGTATGTACCCTGAACATCAGCGAACTTCGTGATGTCAGACCTAAGGGTATGAGACGGCATAAATAAATCCGTCTGAGGGCTGCTGTGTGTTAGCGAGTTAAAGAGATGCGGGGGACGAATCAAGAAGCCCCTCTTTACAGAGTCAACTCTTCCACGAGGTACATGGAAGAGCTCGGGGCTCCGCGTACGTCGGCTTGGTGCCGACAGCGGGAACGTTGCCACAATATCAGGGCAGTCTATGTTGCCGCTGAATACTGAGCGCATGAACATTAGATCGGACCGAACGAAACGCGACCTGACCGATGCGCAGCCAAACAGCTCGAGCAATGACACGTAATCAAGTGGTGGGCACGCTGCTTGGGTTTTAGATCCCAGCCACATCAGGAAACGGTGTTGAAGGCATAAATAAATCTTCCGAAAAAATCTTCCGAAATCTTGAGAGGAAAAAACTTCAGCCGATTGATGAGATCATGTCAAGTGACCTTATGAAATGTTTGTGGTCGTGCCAAAGCCACAGTGTTTGTCCGAGAGATGTGAAACTTACAGGATTTCATAAGGTCATAATTACCTACAATTCGTGTATCTCGGATATCGGTGACCTAAGGTCAGGTCAATTTCGTGACCTCCCCATTATAAGTGAACGGGAAAATATACAAATACTTCCTATTCAGACAATATGCATTAGACCAGGCCAATTATTTCAGAAGCATGTTATCTTAGCTCGTTCCTGATGAACCAGGTGCAATTGTTGCTGAGTGACCTCTGCAAGGTCAGCTGAGGTCATCTGAGGTCACCAGCACTTATTTGCCAATAACTATTGATATAATAAAGATAGACGTGCGAATGACACCACTGGGTTTGTCTCGTCAAGATGCATCACCCCATATGCAACATGACCTACCTGGCTCACCAAATGACCTTGGCCTGAGGTAAAATTTAAGTTGACCTAACCAGGTCACCATTAATATGTTTTGAAGCGTCTTGACGAGATAAACGCGATGGTGTTAAATTAGTGTTCTATGTTCAATACAAATACAAAGTTATTCACAAAACATTTTTGGGGGAAGAAAATGTCATCGTGACCTTTGGTGACCTATGGAGCCTAACCTATTGACCTGAGCTAAAATTTGAGGACACAAATGGCGATTGCATTTTTCAACAGCTTTCAATTGTTTGTTTTCTTCAGTTTGTTCCTAGCTATCATAGTTCCCAAGATATTTGGGGTTCTGTAGCAAAGTCCTATACTTGGAAAATATGACCTTCGATGACCTATGGCAACCTCAATATTGACTTGAGCCAAAACAAAAATGTATGAGGTAACTTCAAATGTCCTTGTTGAGAACTTTCAAACGTTATTCCAACTTCCAATTCTAGCCATTTTCTTTTCAGGTAAGCTGTTAGTGGGGGCGGGCATTTTATCGATCCGATGAAAAGTCTCTCTCTAGTGGAGGCGGGCATTTTATCGTAACCGATGAAAAGTCTAAATACAATTATTAAGATGCCATTCTCACCGCAGATATTTCCGTGAATCTTAGGCCGACCCGATCAGACTTAATGGCTACAAGCGAATCTTAGGCCAAGACTTAATGGCGTAGGCCTGTTTACTACTCTATCGGACTTAATGGCGGGGTCCCAGCCAGTCAGGCGCAACGTTCATAGTCAGTCGGCCCCGGTTCACTAAATCGCACAAGCCGCAAGCGAGGCTGGCGGGCCCCGCCGAGCCTCGAGGGCCGCCCCCGAGTCGCCGCCCGGAAGGCGGAGATCCGCAGAAAGTTCTCGTAACCTGGCCAGAAGTCTGAACTTTTAGTATTTATTAGTTTTAGAAGGTAGTTTATTTTTACTACTGGTGGCAATGAGATCAGCTGTAGAAAAATGTGTTAACATATTAAGCCTAGAAATAAAAGTTTGACTTAAAATAAAAGTTCATAACACCTACCGCGTGCGCGTCACACGGGATTCTCTGCTGCGGAGGATCCATCATAGCATGGACAGCAACCTGACCTCCATTAGCACGTTCTCAGTTGGCGCTGTTTTGGAGAAAACCAGCTTACAAATGTCAGTTGATACAAGACTTCCGGTGCGTTCTCGGTGCTCGTTTCACGCGTATTGTTGATACTCGTGCAATACTCATGCTCATATACCCATACTCGTGCAATAATCAGCCCATTTATTCGCTAAAACCATCATCACACCAAACCTATACGTTAAGTGTAGTTATAGTATCGGATTGACAGCGATTAAGAAATACTACATCACAATGTTAAGCCGCAAGAAACACACCAGCGCCTCCAAGGCCATCAAGATCACCTGCAGGGTCGACGGGTGCATGCAGAAGATGAACAGGCAGTCCTACAGAGAGCATCTGAGGAACGTGCACCCCCTGGAGGACGCCGCCGACCTCGGGGTGTACGGGCAGTTGACCATGGCCGAGACCATGGCCAGGATGTCGGGCGCAAGAAACCCGGCGGTCCCCACCACCAGGGGGAGGCTGCACGGGCCCGGCGGCAGTGGAGTGGCGGGTCCTGGCAGAGCGGGGCAGGGGGAGGTGAGCATGGAGGTGGATAACGATGTGCTCCCTCCCGCAACTACAAAAAGTGACGATAAAATTGACGATGAAGATATGGAGGAAGGTGGTGGTGAAGCCAAATAAAAATAAGACGAACAAGAGGAAGAAGACACCGAAGTTCCTGCCGCTCTTGGAAGGGAGATCGAGGAGTTGGCCAAAAAAATAGGAGACTTGGATGTGTCTGACTGCAATGATGACCTCGAGGCTGCTGCCAGGAGGGTGCAGGCAGCCAAGGCTTATGTGGAAGTGGGAAAACAAGTAAAGCAGCTAGAATCGGTGATTAAGAACTTTAGGGAGAGCCTAGGGGTAAAGGAGGAGGTGACGAAGATGGATAAAACTGACGTAAACTCTCTTCTGGATAGCGCCAGAAGTATAAGGGCAATTGTTGAGAAGGTTCCACAGTTGGAATATGAAGAGTTTAAGGATGGTGGCAGGGTGATCTGTGTGGTGGACGGTGTTTCCTTCGGGTACTCTAGGCTCCTGGCTGCCGACTTCACCGTAGGATACATGGACAAGAAGTTCTCAAATCTGAAAACCAACCTGAAACAGCATCTGAAAAGAAAAAGTCACAAAGAAAAGGCGGCAGAAGCTGAGAAGAAAGAGGCGATGGTGATAAAGGAGGATGGCAGGAACCTGATGGTGGGGGTGAGGTTGGGGAGACTGGTCTATTACCTGGTGAAGGGGGGCAGACCCGACACCGACTTCCCCCTGCTCGTCCAGATCAGCGCCGCCAACGGGACCGACATGGGTGAGCTTAACCACAGCTTCCACTTAGTGCCCAAATTCATCCCGAGCCTGGCGGCGGCGGTGATGGGGAAGTGGCAGAAGGTGCTGGCCAACCCCATGCTGACCACCGGCTGCAGGCCCCCCGTCAACATCATGGCGGACAAGGCGACTCACCAGAGGGAGACCAGGCAGCTGGTGGGCATCATCACCATCGTTCCCGGCGCCAAGGAGCTCCTCATCCCCGTCTTTCTCGGCGCCCCGAAGTGTCACAAGGGGTACGGGGAGTATCTGAAGGATAACATTGTGGCCGTGGTGGGCGGCTACGTGACGAAGGAGCAGGTGGTGGGCTTCACCGGGGACGGCGTGTACACGAGGTGCAAGGTGGCGGAGGAGCTCTCCCGTCACTACGGCACGCGTATCTCCAACACGTGGGACCAAATGCACCTGGCCGCCACCGTGGACACAGCCATGAGGAACCCCAAGAAGCCCCACGCCAGGAAGTTCGCCTGGGTGAACGATTTAACGGTGGTGGTGGGGAAGGGGGTGAAGCAGGTGGCCTGGGGAAAGGGCTGGAACCAGTTCTTTGACGTGTGCATGGAGCTGGAGAAGGGCGAAGAGTACGAGTTCAAGATGTACAGGCCCGCCTCCTCCGAGACGAAGTTCGCCAACTCAGCGGCCCTGGTCTACAGCAAGTTCGGGTCCGTCTTCCCCGCCCTGGTGACCACCCTGGAGAGGGTGAAAGAGGATTATCGCACCGACAACTCCACTGAGAGGAAGAAGGCGGAGAGGGCGGAAAAGGTGCAGGGCTCCATCATGAACTACCTGTTCGTCCTCAGCCTCTCTGCCCTTGTCGATGTGTACACTAGGTACGGGGTTATTTCCAACATCCTCCAGATCGTCGACATCTTGCCCCACGAGCGCCACGACAAGTTCATGAATGAGATGGACAAGATGAAAGACATGGTGGACACTGTGAAGCTGGAGAACTGTCCCTGCACCACGTCCATGGAAGGGAAGCTCTGCTACTGGCCCAGCCTCCACACCGACACCAGGGAGGTCCTGGAGAAGGGGAGCTACAGAGGGGTGGTGCTGGGGCAGCTCACCACGGACTCCACCAAGACCAGAGCGGGCGCCGGGATGTCAAGGGGGTGGCTGGAGGAGGGCAGGAAGTCCACGGCGGAGAAGGTGTACAAGAGGGCCGGCGAGGTGGTCACCTTCCTGTTCGAGGGACTGGGTGAGAAGGTGTACAGCGGCGCCGACATGGTCATGATCAACCACGCCAGGAAGCTTCTCAGTATCTCCTCCGACATGGTCAAGATCAAGACCAACGGCGCCGTGAACGTCTCCACCCTCACCTGGAGGAGCTTCAAAAACGCCGCCTCCTTCTTCGAACCGTCGGTGTTCGCTAGGGTGCCTGAGGAGGAGATGAGGGTGCAGTACCGGGAGTATTGCAGGCGGCAAGGTAGAGGGCGCCATGGAGCTCACCAGCAAGGAGATCATCTCTAAGCTGCTGAACCCTAAGGAGGAGCTGTGTAAGGACATCGAGGGGGTACTGTCCGTGCTGGCCAGGGCCTGCCTGTCGCAGGGGGTGGAGGCGATAGTGGAGTCCTGGGTCTCCGTCCTGGAGCACCACAGCAGCAGCGTGCGGGGCATCACGGACCAGGTGCGCCAGGAGAATGAGCTGAGGGTGGCGATCAATGGCCCCGAGGTGCAGCACAGCGAGGGGGTCATCAGAGAGGCCCTGAGGGTGGGGAGCACGGCCACTTCATCCGGCGCAGTGAAAACGTGAGGGACTGGACTGTGTCCAAGGCCGTGGACAACCTGACCTCCAAGGCAGCCAGAGTGCCCTTCATGGTGTAGGAGGGATACAGGGATCAGGGGTGGGTAGGAGGGCGTTGAGGGTGTGTGTGAGGTTGCATTATGTTTTACATTGAATAAATATGATAAAGAAGACGTTTCAACTGTTTGTCATGGTGATTTGGGCGCAATATTCTGTCTTGAATAAAAGCACATAATTTTACCAACTCTCTCGGTGGATTTCTCGAAAAAGTGAGCATTAGAAATGCAATAAAATTTTGCGTACTAAGAAACAATCGGCGGGCCGCAACGGCGGCCCATTATAGGCTGGCGGGCCCCCAACCATTTTTGTGGACCCAGGTCAGTCCGGTGCGCCGCTCACAGTTTCAGGCTTGTCACTACAGCAGCCTGGCACGCCACGCTAACCTGTTGGGTTCACCACATGAGTCACCCAGACGAGCCAGCCCAGCCAGTCGAGCAAGCCGCTCCCAACAAGACAAGCGTGTCACTCCAGCAGACCCGTCGCGACATCTTCATCAGCCGGGCGCGCTGACCACGGCCAACAGGCGAGCCGTACAGGCACCCGACGAACCGCCCTCAGGCACCCATGCATGCCGCTCACAGCCATTTTGGCACGCCGCTCACAGCCATTTTGGCACACCGCTCACAGCCAGTGAGCGGTGCCTGGCTTAGAGCGAATTAGATTGAATTATTTGAATAGGGCCTCTAAACCCACAGCGTTGTCTCTCTTTACCCAACTGGTAATGATAGTCAACTTGTTTTAAAGTCAGCCTTGGAATATTGTCTTTCATTTCTTGATCACCGGGTGGTTCGCAATCTAGAGGCTAGCACTATCAGCTGGAGTTGTTGCAGCAGTTGGTCGCCAGGGACCGCTAGTGAGCCAGGGTGTTATGATGTCACAAGCAAATGGTACCAGTTATATTTAATGCTAAATATTTATTTATTTATAAATAAATAAATAAATCAATATTTAGTGGTACCATTTGCTTGCAACGTCATAACACCCTGGCTCACTAGCGGTCCCTGGCAGCCAACTTTTGCAACAACTCGAGCTGATAGTGCTAGCCAAGGCTATGTAAACCAGGTAGACCGCTCCGGCCGAAAAAGTGGCGACAACTCGTAATTTAGTTGCAACGACCCCGCAGCTGATGTGACGCGGATGAGGGTGTCGCGGCCGGCCGGCCGGTCGCCTACGTAGGGTTAACGCGTAGACCCCTCCCGCTTTTTTGTCGCTTGGTTCCTTTGTTTGTCGGCTGATTTTTAAACTTAAGATGTCTATCTACCACAAATTAAGCGTTGTATTGGGTGCCGTTGCGAAAATTGCAATCCGACCCCACACTTTTTAAGTTATGGGCCGGAACTGTTTGCTGCCCGGTGATTCCGGCCGGCCGCGTACTCCCCCCGTTTTTTCCCCGCTTGGTTCCTTCGTTTACCGGCCGATTGTTACACTTAAGATGTCTATATACCACAAATTAAGTGATGTATTGGATGACTTTGGGAAAATCGCAATGCAACCCAATTTTTGTTTTAAGTTATGGGCCGGCAAATTCCACTGACCGGCGATTCCGACCGGACCGCCGTACGTAAAACGCCAACGCGCACGTTCCTCCGGTGTGTGTCGCCTGATTTCTTCATTTGCCGACCTATTGTTACAATTAAGATAACAATCTGTCACAAATTGAACGATGTATCTTATGCCGTTGAGAAAATTGCCATCGGACTCAAACTAATTACATTTTGGGCCGGCAAAGTTAACCGTCCTTTGGCTCACGATGGCAGACCGGACAGTCACCACATACAATACTCAAATAGTGATAACACTCAAATAGTCTGAATTTAAATCATGCGGCCCATTAGAGATGCAGAAAATTATAATTTCTTGGTCACGGCCCCGGTCACGGCGGCTGACCTAGTTCAGAGGTCACAGCGTGCTAGCAGCCAGGTCAATTTGAGTCCCAGGTTGGTCACAGCAAGCATAATTTTCACAATTTCAACATATGAAATAGTTATGTAATTTGTACCCTAAAAATATACTTTGCTACTTGCTAGAACATTCTATTTTAGAACATTGCTAGACCGCAACAGGACAACTGCCAAATGCCAATACCTTGAAATAGGATCGATGTAGGAAAACCAATAAGCATGAATGAAATGTATGGTATTGGTTACCTAATACCTAGTATGGAGTACCTACACGATTCATACATAAGCCACTGAAAGCATATTAAAGTATCAAAGTAATCAAGCATCAACACTGGGATTTGAAACACTAAGAAATGGACAAAATAAAACAAACAAAAAAGATGGCAGTCAGATTCTAGCTGACATTAATTACAAGCCATCACGCTGCACAGAAGATATGAACACATTTGCAGGAATAACCTTTTGAAATACAGCTCTCTGCAATAGGCATTTACAAACTGAAAATCAATCTCACTTGCAGGTCCTCAAAGCTAAGTCTCTGAGCAGACAAATATAACAATTCAATTTATATTGCTGTCATGCCTGGCCTGTAAGCCACAGCTCCTGCCAACATGAATTCGTGTCATCTCACCTGATTGAAGCCAACCACATATTAAAATAACGAAATCTCTCACCCCAAAATAGTCGGTATGTCACATTAAGGCCAACTTGATTCTTTAACTCCGAGAATCGGTGGCACACAGAATCTCTTACAATTTCCCAGGACACTAACAAATTTGCATGAAGGCGCAATGAGAAAAAACAAACCACGCATATCGGATTCGGCAGCGAGGGTCAACGCCGCAAGAAAATCACTATGCACGGCAGTCGGCACTACACTATAAAGCACGTTACTCGCACTAAAATATATCATCTATGTTGTTTTTTTATTTTTAAGTTTTACTTTTAGATTGTACAATGTACATATCATATCTATATTGTGCGTCAAATCAACACATTTCTCAGACTTTGTTATTAAATAAAACTCTTGAGGTTGGCCTTGAGAATCACATGGCTTTGTGTACATACTACATATACAGATGGCGTCCCAGAAACAAAGGGATTTTCCTTTGAGTCAAGAAACAGTGAGCATAATTTTACGTCAATATTTTATTTGGTGTATGGGAAATATTTCAAAGTATTTTTTTTTGTATTCCTCGTTAACCTAAAAGCAAGTGATACTTTCAAATAAACATTTATCTGTTCGATTTATAAAATATATAGAATGTTTTACTCGACGTCAAAAGGTAAAGGTTTTGTATTATTTAGCAGCTGTTTACACAGCGCCATTCCTGACGCATCAGAGACGTGGAATATAATTGTTATGTGCTTGGAGCAATTATTACATAACGATAATCATTGGCTTGGGATATTTATAAATTGATGCATTTTATTAGACCGTTCCTGTAGCCATTAAGCCCCCATGGGTGCAAGTAGGTTGTGTTGTGACTGTGAGATATTTAAGAGGAAGGTAAAGGTATCTCCGGAACACTTGATCTGGCTAGGTAACAGGTTAGTTTTAGTAGTAGTAGTAGGTAGTTTTAGTGAAGTAAGTAAGCTTGGTGGCTTGGTGTTCGTTTTCTTCCATAACTTTGTCTTGTTGGTGTCTTGAAGCCAACAACATAAATAGGTTGATAGTGACACAAAAGTCACCAAGCCACTGGCTTTGTGTCACCTATAAATTAGTGTCATGTTTAAGTTGGTTACTTCATGCAACCCTAGTGCTATGGGTGTTGCTATGTGAGTTAAGTGACCAACATGACAAAGTTTATAGGTGATACAAAGTGTCAATCTTTAGTGTTGACTGATATATTGAGTAGTGAGTAGTGACTCAGAAATAGAATACAAACAAAATGAACAGCTGTAACAATTGCTTCAATCAAAATGTTTGGACTTTGGAAATTGGAACATGCGCCTGATTTAGTCTTTAGTATGATAAGGTCACGGCTTGATCTCATTTGACCTGACCTAGTCCTGGCTTAGTGCCGCCGTGAAACTGATTTAGTCACAGCGCTGTGACGCCCGGGACCAGTTTTCTGCACCTCTACGGCCCATATTATGGCTGAGGAAAAATTGCACTAGGCTTACCTGATAAATAAAACAAAGTTGCTGATATAAACAGTTGACAATTTGCAATGATAACGTCTGACAGTTCTTGGCAAAGGCCAAAGCATACCCACAAAATAGATATTCTCATCTTTTTTGACGAGTTTCATGAAAATCTGATTAGATAAGTTGATTGTCAAATGCATTCAAGCAATTCAAAGTAACTTTAAAATTACACTTCCCGCCCGCGTCTCCGCACTACACCATCCCGCCCGCTCACCGCGTCTCCAGCCGACGCCGGCCCACCAGGCGCCGCCATTGGCGGATCCAGAACGGTGGTGGTGGGGGGGAGGGGAACGTTTTTTTTTGGGGGGGGGATTCCAAAAAAATCTCACACAATTCTGAAAACTCATCGGATTTCGCTTGCTTATGCATTGATAGCTGATTTAAAACAAACTTTCCTTAGCAAAAGTTGCTTGGATTTTGTTCTATATCAAGAAATGTGTCAATTTTGCGCTGATTTCAGGTTTGTCGGGGGGAGGGGCATGGCCGACATACCCCCCCCCCCCCTGGATCCGCTAGTGGGTACCGCGGCGAGACGCAATGTGTTTTTGCCTGTGGAGACCAGTGCAGAAAATCCGAGATCTTTGGTCACAGCCCAGTCACGGCCACGGCATGAGCTGGCAAGTCACAGCTTTAGTCACGGCGCTGCAATGCTAACCCTATGGCGCTGGCCTTGCCAGTCACAGCTTCAGTCACGGGCCGTGACCAGGTCTGGTCCCAGCGCTGGGGACGCTGGGACCAGAATTTTGCAACTCTAGTTGCCTGGCAACGCACGCGCCAGGGCGCTGTACGTGGCAGGAGCTCTCCCACCCGTGCGGTCTCTAAATAGTAAATACGTCGCGTTGCATCGCATCAGAATTAATTGACTCTTTCACATATACATTTGTATAACTCTCAACGTTTTCTCAAACTAGGAAAAATCCTCGAAAAGCTCCGAGACACCCATTGCCCTCCGCACGGCGCCATGCAATTAACGTTACGTAAGCAAATGATGTTCAGCTATTCTGACCCTCATCCTCGTCATCAGCCGTCGACCAATGAGCGTGGAGTGTCAGACGCTGATTGACCAAAAAGCTGTTAGCAGCAAAACCTGGCCTCATGAGCAGATGCGTGAACAAGACGAAGCTGCGGACGTTGCTAATATTTGTCGCCCTTTTTCCCCATGTTAAAATAGGCGAAGCGGACCCCCTGGTGCTACCCAATCTAGACACCTGCGCAATAGATGTTGACAACAAATTTTGCCATACATTTGGCAGCCACAAAGGATTTCCCTGTTTAAAAAAATGACATCACCAACACAACTTTATGCTTAAAACTAAAAGTTGAATATCTTCCAAGATAAGCAATTTTTCAAAAAAAGTGCATGAACATGTTCAGCTGACCTTGCCTGCCATGTAGACATACAATTAAGTGTGATTTGACAACTTTCAGAAGGTGGGACAGTCCCTTTAAAGGGAAATAATGACCTTTTGATTTTGTTAGCAACAATTTCTTAGGCTAAAATTGGTTGGTTTAAATGGTTTTGGTCTAAAATGAGGTTTAAAAATTATTTTATTTAAATTTAAGAATTAAATAAAATTATTCCCAAATTCGAAGTTGTAAGTTTGGGGAAAAATACAAAACAAGTACCTTGTGTACTTCATGAAGGTCATTGACAAATTTGCCCTTCTCTACCATTGTTTACATCGATTGCAGCATTTTTGGAGGCTCTGTGACATTTCCAATCAAACTGAGCGCTGCTCGGACACACGCTAGTAGCGGCTTTCGTTCTCCATGGCAACCAGGCGTCAGCCAATCAAAAGCCAGAAAGGGAATACGTTCTGGCTTTTCATTGGCTCACACCTGGTTGCCATGGAGAACGAAAGCGCTACTAGCAACAACTCGCCACAATGGTTAAGTGCGCTGAGAAGCATGACAATGCTTTGTAAACAAATCGCTGACGCTAAATAGGTCACCGTCGATGTGCATTGATGAGCTTTCCGATTTCATTGCCAGTTTTGTGTTAGTTTGTTTTTTGGGGAAAAATTATTATTTTTCATGATAATATAAAGCACATAGTGTTATATACAGCCACAGACAAATTATACAATACTCCTAATGTTGAAAACAAATGAATTTATTTTCAAAAATTGAGGGTTGCAACCACTAAGTTTGATGTGCATTGATGAGCTTCCGATTTAATTGCCACTTTTCCAATCGCTGTTAGTTTTAGAAGATCGCCGGGCATATAATCACAACAAGCAGAACGCACAATATATTTTCCACTCCATTGCATAAAGAAACAAAACGGGAAAAGCCCGCAGTTTGATGAGGACCAAAAGTACTTGCAAGTACCGCGTTGTTAAAAGTGTGGAACGCTTATCAACTTTAACTTGAAATATCTTTCGGTAGGAAGTTTTCATGCAAAATGTGATGAATTTACAATATATTTTGGTCTCGTCTGGCGATTTCAAGTGGCTAACTCCATTTTTGTGGGAAAAGGTCATTATTTCCCTTTAAGCTCTTTTGGGACTCGCAACCATAGCTCCGATTTTGATAAAAAGGTACCAGTGAACTCACTGTTAACTGGAGAACCAGATTAGCCCAGAGCACCTAAACATTTCAAAAAGTTTTTTTTTAGACACCGTACTGATACACTGCTAATGGTATGAAGTCTGAAATTTCAATGTGACCAGTGATTGGACGTTTAGGTACCCAAACCACAAGCTCATGAATCAGAATAGGTCAGTACAATCATCCTTTCATTTGTTAGTCCTTACAAACACAGTTTCAGTTTGACATGAACCACAGCTTACTTTTGTCACTGGTAGGTATTTTATATGATGATAACATGCATAAAAAATACACCAAAATGTGTCCCCTCAACCACTACGATTCAACCAAGGCTATGTAAAACAAAGATTCAACCTTCATATGACCTTACGAACAGAAAATGGCAGCGCTCCCTAAACATCAAACAAACGTTTCTTATATCAATATCCCCATAAAACATCAGGATAGCAAATTCCCATGCTTGATATCGTTATCATACACACATAAAATTCCACAATACCATTCACTTACATTTAAATATTGCAATCACAGGACCACAACCCAACACACAACCACTTCTCGTACACGCGGACCACACTGTTTTTTGTTATCTACCGTGACTGACGACCCAAGGTCGTTTATCAAGGCCCTAGATACTAGGTAGACCCGTCCGGGGTAGGCAGCGAATGGCGTGATGTCACAGGCACGTGACGTCACACGCTCCATATTCAAATAGTGTTAAATCGGCCTACTTCGCGTCCTACCAGTTGAATACTTAGGTGCCAGAGGGATGAATTGAGCACTAAATGATAGATAGAAATGTCCTCTACAGCTCGCTCTTCGGCCAGTTTCTCCTAAATTGCAAGTGTGAGCCGCTAGGCGATGTCCCATGCCCATATAAGGTCAAGCCCCGCCCCTGTACACAAACATGGCGGCCGTGCCGGTCTCGAACGCTCCCGATTCGGCCACCCCATTGGTGGAAACCGTGACTGTGACGTCATGGGACCGTGACGTCATGGGACAGGGTGGACACGTTACGGAGATAGGCATGACCAGGGTAAGAGAACAACGGGTATAACAGTAAGGAATTTAACGCCCAAATGAATGAGACAAGATATAATTTTTCTGGTAATTGTTTTGTCTATTATAAATTGACAGTATTGTTTGATATCAATAACTTCTATTTCCATAGATTATATCTTCATTTAGTTAATTTAATTCCACCAAATATACGACATAGTAGTCGAAGTAGTGTATATTTCAGTACCTGTAGTGCAACTGTAGTGGATTTGGAAGCGGTCACGAAAACTCAACTATAACGCGCGAAATACATTCGTTGTGCTTTTGTTTTGAGATATAAAAATACATGATGAGCCATCCATGATCCTGCGGTAGGCATGTTGGTAGGTGGTCACCTACCTAAATCCTAAATAAAGTAGTTTGTGGGGATGTTGTGACTATTTCTTGTGAAACACATAACGAGATCATAGCGGAATATTTTGATTGAATGGCTTTCTTAGGCCAGGCCCCATGCTAGCAATGCTTCTGGTGCAGGCTCAGGCTCTGACCGTGCCATCCTATCGAAGTTCCAGGTCATTGATAGATTGAAGTGCCTAAGTTTTACATTTAAATTTCCTTATGTCTGGGGGTGGGCTGCGCTGCCCACCAGCTCCTCTTGATCTGACCTTGAATGTGGCTGCTGCCACCACCCACCATGACTTGGTGCATCAGCATGTTGATGTCATTTCTGCCAGACAAATGCCTATAATGTCCCAAACCCATTGCAGTGCATGTCGATTGTAAGCTTTGGAGATGAAATAGATCAATATTATGTTAGTACATCTTGAACATAAAGTTACATTCATTATCGAATATTAAAATTAAAATTAAAGGTACCAACATATCATATTAAAAAATTGTGGAAACACTGCGAAAAAAAAAAGGTTTGACCTAATAATAGCTAATGATAATTAAAATAACCGGTAACCTCATCATAAGTATGTAAAGTAATCAATTAAGGCCGAAATTATATTAGATATTTCGCTATTGAAGCTTCGTCAGCAATGAACAATTAATTGTTCATTGCTGACAAAGCTTCAATAGCGAAATATCTAATATAATTTCGGCCTTAATTTATTACTTTACATACTTATTATGAGGTTACCGGTTATTTTAATTATCATTATCATGATTAACCTCACACAGAGTTTTCGCCACCTTAGATCTAATAATAGCTAATGAGATATTGGCTTTGACCCAGTGATCACGCACATTTATAAGGTCACTGAAGGATATGGAAGGTCAATAATTGTCATGAAATATGCCAAAATCAGAGGGTTCGGCCGCCAAAAGTGATACAACTACGTTGCTGTGGCGGCGCGTACACGGCACACTATATATAATTGGAGCTACATGACCTATTTACCTAGCTTGGCTTCTGTGACATCACAGGTCACCAATTAGAGGTCAATCAGGGAGGTGTGAGATGAGAAAAGGCTGGCATAACGAATGATGTATGAATCATGACTATCTATGCATTGGGTCCAACGCAAAAATACTTGGTGCCTCTGGGATTCGAACCCACGGTCGGCAATGGGCGTTACGACATTGGTTAACCCCCAAGCCCATTTGACCTCTTCTCGCTTATAAAATTGAAAAATGGTAAATAAAAACGTTGTAGCCAAGGCTTGTAGCTATCTTTTCCAGAAGTCAGATTTAAAATATGTTCCATAGGTTACGAGCCAGCCTCGTCTGAAAATCATCGATTTAACATGGGAACCCTATGGTGTAGTATATTTTTAACGCCCAAACGCCCGAGTGCTGCCAACTGTTACTGGTGGGGGCCGGGCATGACACCCTCTGGTCGTTTATAAGGGAGGTAGAGTCAAGGCTATAGATGACCGAAATGCCTAAAATTAATTTTAAAAAAAGCTATAGACAGCACCTTCGCAGACACGCTCACGCACCTTCGCAGATTCTTGGTACGATTTCCACGTTTTCGCTCGTTTTCCATCGTCGTTGTCGTTGTTTAGTTTTCTTTGCTTAGGTTTCGTTCTCACTCGGTTTATTGTTTTCCGGCTCCGTTGCTTGCTTTTTCCCCCGTGATGGGGAAAAAGCGCCGAAAACAAGATGTCTCGGACTCTGACTCTGCCCCGAACCTGACCTCTCCTGATCTCCCAATGGACTCTGACTCCACGGTCACTGATCCTCGCTCGTCCCAGACCTCTGCCCCCGGCACCGACCCTCGCTCGTCCATGACCTCTGCCCCCGGCACCGACCCTCGCTCGTTCATGACCTCCGCCCCCTGCACTGACCCTCGCTCGTCCCATGCCTCCACTCTCGGTACCGACCCTCGCTTGTCTACTGACCACGCACGGAACCCTGGCTCACCATTGACCACGACTTCTGACCAGTACCTGGATTCCAATGGCTCGTTTCTGGTGATTAAGCCTACGGACGACAATGTCTCGTTCCGCAAAATCAACGTGTTTTGGCCCACCAAACAACTCAAAGGCATCTGCGGCTCATCCTCTCTCCAGATCGAAACTCCGGCAAACGGCACACTCGTTGTCAAGACCGAGTCTAACGCGCAAACAAAAAAAAACTGCTACAGTGTACCAAGTTCTGTGAGAAGGCGGTCACTGTCTCGCTGCACCATGCTCGGAACACCACACAGGGTACGGTTTTCGCCCCGGAGATGAGATTTATGTCCGAGGAGGACATTCTCGAAGGTCTCCGCTCAGAAGGAGTCTCGCACGTGCGACGTCTAACAACTTTCCGTGACGGACAGAGGCGTGACACCAGCCTTCTTGTCCTCACGTTCCAGACAACCACGCTACCGTCTACTTTAGTCGCTGGATACCTCAGATATAACGTACGCGTCTACATCCCGAACCCCCTTCGCTGCTACAAATGCCAAAAATTTGTCCA
>JAXIVJ010000889.1:0-170217 GCA_036785665.1 Chirona hameri
ATATATATATATATATATATATATATATATATATATATATATATATATATATATATATATTATATATATATATATATATATATATATATATTATATATATATATATATATATATATATATATATATATATATATATATCAATTTGTGTTATTATTAATTGTGTGCGGAAAAGTCTTGCCGCTTTCAAATCATTTGCACTGTTACCAGTTGTTTGTTACAGTTCGGTACATATGTATATAGTTATTATTAGCATATGTACTATTGAGCGCTGACCTGCGACCGGTCATCGTGATTTACTAATCCGAAGAATATGTATATTAAAAACTACCTTAATTTCAATATTTGTAATCATACCGAGATGTGCATCCAGTAATAAGGATTACCTGAGTCTGGTTTCCAATATACAAATTTCGTTTCCCACAACCCTAAAATTAAAATTGCAAGCCGCCTCGCGGCGTCACATCGGTGGCCATCGTCATAACGAAACCATCGCCATCGTCTTCGGTTCGTTGTAACGGTGAATTGAATGAATAGGATGTTAGCCTATTCTCTACAAGGCCCACCGCCTATGTTTCTGTGTTTTATCAGGCAAACCCGTAAAAATTTCGCGCCACTTCGCGGCGCTAAATAACAAGTACCTACTATAATATGAAAGTCCACATTACAAATTCTGCAAGGGCTTAAATACACGAATACAAAATGGGTAATTCTCTTTCGTCATTTCAGCCGATCCCCCCCCCTCCCATTCAAAAATTATCGACGACGCCCCTGGGTACAGCTGACAATTGATATAGTTTTGCTCAGTGTAAGGCAATGTCGGAACAATTAAACCTGCAAGCTGACGAGCTTTCCTTTTTCGATATCCCAAAAGGTCGAAAAGCTTTAAAAAATCGTGTATTTGCAAAATAAAGTGGCCCAAATCCGTGAAGAAATTCGAAATTGGGGGTAGGTAAGGTCTGCTAAAAACGGTTTGCCCCCCAAACGGTCGGCTGGATCCGCCATTGTCAGTACCCTCCTTTTGAACAATTTGACACATACTCTGAAATTGTTAACTTCTAACCTACATGACCCGTGATCTATGACCTGTTTCTCAAGGTCATGTCAAGCGCAACTAGCGTCCCGTCGATACTGCGTCGAAGTCGAATATAATAGTATCTGCGATCGAAATGTTTGCATGGAAAGTATGACCCATACTCTCAAATACCTCGATTTTGACCTTTGGCCTGACCGTGACCTGACATATGACACTAATGTTTTTTTTAGTATGCTTGAGATGCAGCTTATTAAGAGCTTTCGAACGCCGCCCTGTGCATCTCGCTGTGATCATTGGTTCGGAAGATAACCAGGGGCATTATCCCCCCCCCCCCCCAGTCAATGGCGTTCGGCTGAGACCCCAGTCACATATAACAGGAGACTTGGATTTGACATGAAATATTCGGCCTCTTATTTTAAGCACAGCAGTGAACGACGGTGCTGGACTAGCAGTTTCACGAGCCGAGACATAAAGGTGTATCCGTTTAACAGCTCTCCGTTTCAAATTTCCGCCCTAAGATAAGAGGCCAAACATTTCGTGTCAAATCTAGGTCTCCTGTTATCTGTGCCCCAGTCAAGGCTGGTTAAGATGTTATGGGAAGGAAAATCACTAGATCTAAAAATGCAAAAGTAGATATTCGATCCCAGTACAGTAACCACTCGATACATTTTGCACAATTCACACAATTTGGCAAATTCTAAAAAGTCTAACACAATTCTGAAAACTCATCGGATTCCGCTTGCTTATATGCATTGATAACTGATTTAAAACAAACTTTCCTTAGTAAAAGTTGCTTATATTTTCTTCTATATCAGGCTCAAAATGTGTCAATTTTGCGCCGATTTCAGGCGGTTTGGGGGTGGGAGGGGGGGGGGGGGGGGGGCATGGCCGCTCCCCCTGGATCAGCCAGTGGATCCATCACTCCTGTCCCAAATGCAAAGCCCTATGTCACATTTCTGTTCTTTTACCTCTGCGAGGTCAACTTATGTGACCGCCCAGTTCACGTATGATTTAGAGCAATGGGGTTTTCACCATTGAATTTGGCTAATCGAGACAAATCAATTGATGTAAGAGTTGACCTTGACCTGACCCTGACCTGGCCTCAGGTCAGGCCAATTTTTGGATATTACCTAACTAGGTCACACAATATATCAATCGATGCGTCTCGACGGGACAAAGATGGCGATATCTGTTTTACCTTATCGTGCTTCGGTCAAAAGTTATTCCTTAAAACCAATTCGGCATTTTGTTTTAGAATGTTTCAAATTCAATGACTTCTGATGACCTAACTATTGACCTTAGGTCAGTTCTGATGAACCTTAGTTACAGGAAATTAAATTAAATTTCGAACACTCTTTCTGCGCGTCGCTAGCTCTTTTATTATCGAGATATAGACGGTTTTATCAAGGAAACTCATATATAGCCGACATTTGACCTCTGGTGACCTCAATATTGACTTGACCTAAAAATGACCTAAGTACTTTCGATAGAGATTGTCTCGAGCTATCTAACACCGTCTTTCACTTGTCGCCTGATGCAAGGGCGGATCCAGGGGGGGGGGGCGAACGGGGCCATGGCCACCCCAAGCCTGTTTAAGGGGGGCCAAACTATGTTTTGCCCCCCCCCCCCCCTCAAGACGTGAAGTCTAACACATACTATATATGCATTTTTGGAACGGTACTGGGCATCCCAAAATTGCAGCAGTCAAAATCCAGCTAGCCACAGTCAAAAACTGTAAAATTTCGCGCGCTTCGCGGCATGACACAAGTTTCGCAATTGCATATACAAATTTGGAAAATCAATTCCATTTAGTGTCTTGCAGAGGCTCTTCTTTGCAGTAATTGCTGGCCCCAGGGCCAAACCTCTTCTTAACATATTAACTTTAAAGCGGGCTACATGTTTAGCTAGTCTGCCAAGTTCTGAAAAAAGGCGACGCGAACACAAAGACGCGGACCTCGACAACCGGAAGCTGTGCCAGCGGTGCCCAACTTGCTGGCCCGAAGAGCCAATAGTGGGGACCAGGCCAGGACTATCTCCTCAAGCCCCCAGGCTCCTTCAGATCCACAGGGACCATTTATGCGCGGAAATGTCGGGCTGCTTCTTGCTACTTTGAAACAATTTGCACCGTTACCAGTGGTTTGTTACAGTTCGGTTCATAGTTATGTATACATACTACTGACGGTGTCACGATCTGAGTGCCAGTGCACTGTGTGCGTGGAGAACAAATACAACAACAAAAAATCCTCTTCACATTTTTTTCATCACATTTTTTTTTTATACAGACTACAGTTATTATTATCATATGTACTATTGAGCGCAGACTGCCACCGGTCATCGTGATTTACTATCCGAGGCTAATGTATATGAAAAACTACCTTCATTTCAGCATTTTTCATCATACCGAGATGTGCAACCAGGAAAAGGTGTTACCTGAGGCTTGGCTCCACTCACGGTTTGGTTCCAATATTAAAATTGCGTTTTCCACGACCTAAAATTAAAATGTTCACGCCTCTTCGTGGCGTCACATCAGTGGCCATCGTCATAACGAAGCCATCGTCATCGTCTTCGTTTCGTCGTAACGCTGAATTGAATGAATAACATTTTTAGCTTCTTATCCTCTACAAGGCTAAGAAGCTAAAAATGCCTATGTTTCTGGGTTTTATCAGGCAAACCCGAAACAAAATTCACGCCGCTTCGCGGCGCTAAATAACAAGTACATACTATAACATGCAAATCAACATTAAAAATGCTGCGAAGACTTAAATACACGCATAACAAATTGGGGTACATTTTTTCGTCATTTCAGCCGACCCCTCCACTCAACAATTATCGGCGACACCCCTGGGTACAGCTGACAATTGACACAGTTTTGCTCATTGTAAGGCAATGTCGGAACAATACAAACTGCAAGCTGACATCTTTCCTTTTTCTATATCCCAAAAGGTAAAAAACCTATAAAAAACATTCGAAATCGTGTGGTTGCAAAATAAAGTGGCCCAAATCCGGGAAGAAACTCGAAATTGGGGGTAGGTAAGGTCTGCTAAAAAAACGGTTGCCCCCCCCCCAAACGGCCGGCTGGATCCGCCCTTTGCCTGATGTATATATGCTAAGGGGGAGTAATAACCGAGTGGTTAAGACGTCTCGCTCTCACGTGGAGAGCCCGTGTTTCGAACCCCGGTAGAGCTATGGCCCCTGGGCGCTAATATGACCAATGTGTTCGCTGGCGAGTCCATAAGAGTTGGCGACCAAGTGGGTCGTCAATTCTTTTATAAAAAAGGAAAAGGATCGTACGAACGCTAAATGTATAACCGTACTTTCTGAAGGTGATATGTTATACCACGTTATGGTTATCCAGATTTGTTCACACGGTTCATTTGGTCGTCTTATGATCCTATTCCTATGTAACACAAGTCAATTTAGGTTACAAACCTGACCCGGTAAACAACAGGCTAGCGTTCTGCGCATTTGCCGCTCGTCGGTGCAAGGAGAGCTGTGACAAAACGATAACGGAGACGCCAAACGTGCTTGTTTGAAGCAGGCTCATTCCTACCTTTGGGTAAAGAAATAACACTTTAATTTCGATGTCCGTTTAATATCATCTCTATAACTTGCGTCATCATATTTATAAAGTATTTTATATATGCTTAGGCGTTACTTTTTTACACCCTATCGTTTGTGTGGGACCGTTATGACACGGGCGTCTCCAAAACAGGTGCTTGTCTGTTATCGGCTCTCGACGTCAGAGTCTTTGCAACGAAATTTGGGTATCTGAAGGCCAGGTACGCAGCCAAGGGGTGGGGGGCACGAGGGCCATGCCCCCCTCCCAGAGAAAAACAAATTTACACTAGATAAAATGAGATTCTCTGACGACCCGACCCTACCCCCCCCCCCCCCCGGTAAACAACATTGATACAAATCCTGGTTACGTGCCTGCTGAAGGCCAACAAGTTTTGCCCCCAAACTGGGCGGCTGGATCCGCCCCTGGATCTAGCCTGTTTCCATTCCCGTTCCGTTACCGTTACCCTTCTGTTCCCATCCTGTTCGCGCTCCCGTCCCTGTTCCCGTCTCATTGCCATTCCGTCTCGTTCCCGCCCCGTTCCCGTCCCGTTCCCGTCCCGTTCCCGTCCCGTTCCCGTCCCGTTCCCGTCCCGTTCCCGTCCCGTTCCGTTCCCGTCCCGTTCCCGTCCCGTTCCCGTCCCGTTCCCGTCCCGTTCCCGTCCCGTTCCCGTCCCGTTCCCGTCCCGTTCCCTTACCGTTGCCGTCCCGTTGCCGTCCCGTTGCCGTCCCGTTGCCGTCCCGTTGCCGTCCCCGTCCCGTCCCGTTCTGTTCCCGTCCCGTTCCCGTCCCGTTCCAGTCCCGTTCCCGTTCCATTCCTGTCCCGTTCCCGTCCCCGTCCCGTTCCCGTCCCGTTCCCGTCCCGTTCCCGTCCCGTTCCCGTCCCGTTTCCGTCCCGTTCCCGTCCCGTTCTGTTCCCGTTCTGTTCCCGTCCCGTTTCCGTTCCCGTCCCGTTTCCGTTCCCGTCCCGTTCCCGATCCCGTCCCTATCCCGTCCCGGATTCAGTCGTATGTGAGAAGTGTTCGAAGCTGTGTACCAACACAGCTACACACAAGAGCAGCAACACAGGAGCGCTTTCAATATCCAGGATATTTTAGGAGGGGGGGGGGGGGGGGGCTGGTGTTAACGACTGTCTAAGTGCGTCTCAGCTTATGTAATTTAACTTTATCGTATCATCTTCGGAAAGCAAATGTTACCAAACTTATGTCCACGTTCATAACTCATTTTATATTTCACGTCTATCTCAGTTAATGTTCAAATGAAGCCCAAATATGAAACTCACCCGGCATCATATATTTTGACGCATAGCACGAGTCGAATGCACACGAATCGAACAAGCGACAACAGATGGGCTGGGCAGCCAACCTGACACGTGGCCCAACAGACTGCCGTGCTGAGAAATAAACCACTGAGTACCACTGGGAACGACAGTCCTCATCTCAGAGAGTGCTTCCTTATTACCGGCCACTCAACAACCCATATCACAAAAGCACTCAAACGCAGGACACATTCATCACGGCGTGATGGTTGGCACATACGGTAACAGAACAAACCAAACGCCACTCCTCACACGCTCCTCAAAGGAGCCAATGGAGCGAGAAACCCCGGGGGAGAGGCAGACTCTGCGCTCCGTGTTCGTCCGCCAGTCAACTGACCCTGCCATAGACTAACGGCGCTCACACATGTCACGGCAGCGCGTTGACACGAGCTAAAACTACCGTCAATGTGAGACGCCCTGATCAGGGACGGCGAGCAGGGGCGCCCTGATAAGGGGCGGCGAGCAGGGGCGCCCTGAGCAGGGGCGGCGAGCAGGGGCGCCCTGATGAGGGGCGGCGAGCAGGGGCGCCCTGAGCAGGGGCGGCGAGCAGGGAGTGGGTCGTCTGCCGGCCTCTCAGGGAGGGGGTGGCACTGCCACGGCGCAGCGGCCGCTGAGCTGATTCTTCAATGTCAGCGTATGTCAGCACACGGCGCTGACTGCTGAGCCGACTTACCAGTCCTGTCCACGGCGCAGACTGCTGACCACTGACCAGTCCTGTCCACGGCGGCGCTGACTGCTAAGCTGACTTGCTGACTTTTCTGCTAAGCTGACTTTCCAATATCAACATGGCGATGAGATGACAACATTGAGGAGAATGCAATAAATGACAACAATATGCACAACAATATCGAAATTTCGTACCCGCTATTCTTCAAACATTCTGCGTGTTCAGCATATTCAATGCAGTCTTGTAACCATTCTGCAGCCTGCCATGCCACTTTCAAACCTCGAGCAGGACGCCCGACACATCAGCCAGTCCCTCTTCTGTCTCATACGGCCAGAGCAGCCTCTCATCGGCCAGTAGACGTCAGCCTGACGTCCGCCAGTAGACGTCAGTCTGGCTGGGCTGATCAGTGGCGATCATCTCCCGGCACTGGTGCCGGGACTGGTGCCGGTGGTGACCACTGGTGTGGCGTGGAGTGGTGATGGCGGCGACAGGCCAGCACGGGAAACACCAGCGAACCGCCGGTCACTGACAGCGGCCGTGATGGCTCCCTGCGCTGGGACAGCGCGCGGCACCCGTCACAGCGGCCGTGACGGCCCCCTGCGCAGGGACAGCGCGCGGCACCCGTCACAGCGGCCGTGACGGCCCCCTGCGCTGCGGCACCCGTCACAGCGGCCGTGACGGCCCCCTGCACTGGGACAGCGGGCGGCACCCGTCACAGCGGCCGTGACGGCTCCCTGCGCAGGGACAGCGGGCGGCACCCGTCACAGCGGCCGTGACGGCCCCCTGCACTGGGACAGCGGGCGGAACCCGTCACAGCGGCCGTGACGGCCCCTGCACTGGGACAGCGGGCGGAACCCGTCACAGCGGCCGTGACGGCCCCCTGCACTGCGACAGCGGGCGGCACCCGTCACAGCGGCCGTGACGGCCCCCTGCACTGGGACAGCGGGCGGAACCCGTCACAGCGGCCGTGACAGCTCCCTGTACTGGGACAGTGGGCGGAACCCGTCACAGCGGCCGTGACGGCCTCCTGCACTGGGACAGCGGGCGGAACCCGTCACAGCGGCCGTGACAGCTCCCTGCACTGGGACAGCGGGCGGAACCCGTCACAGCGGCCGTGACGGCCCCCTGCACTGGGACAGCGGGCGGAACCCGTCACAGCGGCCGTGACAGCTCCCTGCACTGGGACAGCGCGCGGCACCCGTCACAGCGGCCGTGACGGCCCCCTGCGCAGGGACAGCGGGCGGCACCCGTCACAGCGGCCGTGACGGCCCCCTGCGCAAGGACAGCGGGCGGCACCCGTCACACCGGCCGTGACGGCTCCCTGCGCGGGGCGGGGGTTGAGCAGGGTGCTGACGTCTCCGGCCGTCCTGGGCAGTATATCCGTGCAGGGGACTGATCCGTGAGCCGACCCCCAGCCGTGAGCCGTGAGCGGTGTTACCATCGGCGCGGCTGGCGGCTGTCAGAGTCCTGGCTCCGGCCCCTCGCTCCTCCGTCATCTGCAGATGGCCACAGCAGGTCAGGCGCAGTCAGGCAGCCAGTCTGTGCAGATGCAGACGGAGAGTGACTTGTACACATCAGATGGTATGCAAACAAACATGGTATTAGATCATTTGGCAGCAATGGCGTCGCCACGGTTTCAAAATGAGTAGGGGCAAATCCAAGTGCGCGTGTACTTTAATATGGATCCATATATAAGCAGGGGCGTCGCCACCGGGGGGGGTGGGGGGGGGGGAGGTCCCAGGATCACTCCGGCCGGAGTCCGCCCCCCCGATTCACAGGACCTTAACATTAGCTCTATGGGGCTGCCCCCCCCCCCCACCCCCGCCCCTGGCTGGCTCCGCCCCGCTCAAAATTATGTGGCGACGCCACTGCATATAAGGCAATTATTAGGGCCAATGTCCATAGTGTCACCAGTGGTCGAGACTCGAGACACGCCCATGTTTTGCAGACCAAATAAATATAGCTCACTATCATTTTGATGCTTTTTGCGTAAGCAATATTATGTTTTGTTGCTATAGGCGAACCTACATAAACAAGGAATACTGCTATTCAATGAGTCAAATGTGTCTAATTATGCGACAGAATGACTGATATGTTGAGATGTGTCTAATTATGCGACAGAATGACTGATATGTTGAGATGTGTCTAATTATGCGACAGAATGACTGATATGTTGAGATGTGTCTAGTTATGCGACAGAATGACTGATATGTTGAGATGTGTCTAATTATGCGACAGAATGACTGATATGTTGAGATGTGTCTAATTATGCGACAGAATGACTGATATGTTGAGATGTGTCTAATTATGCGACAGAATGACTGATATGTTGAGATGTGTCTAATTATGCGCCAGAATGACTGATATGTTGAGATGTGTCTAATTATGCGACAGAATGACTGATATGTTGAGATGTGTCTAATTATGCGACAGAATGACTGATATGTTGAGATGTGTCTAATTATGCGACAGAATGACTGACATGTTGAGATGTGTCTAATTATGCGACATAATGACTGATATGTTGAGATGTGTCTAATTATGCGACAGAATGACTGATATGTTGAGATGTGTCTAATTATGCGACAGAATGACTGATATGTTGAGATGTGTCTAATTATGCGACAGAATGACTGATATGTTGAGATGTGTCTAATTATGCGACAGAATGACTGATATGTTGAGATGTGTCTAATTATGCGCCAGAATGACTGATATGTTGAGATGTGTCTAATTATGCGACAGAATGACTGATATGTTGAGCTGTGTCTAATTATGCGACAGAATGACTGATATGTTGAGATGTGTCTAATTATGCGCCAGAATGACTGATATGTTGAGATGTGTCTAATTATGCGCCAGAATGACTGATATGTTGAGATGTGTCTAATTATGCGCCAGAATGACTGATATGTTGAGATGTGTCTAATTATGCGCCAGAATGACTGATATGTTGAGATGTGTCTAATTATGCGACAGAATGACTGATATGTTGAGATGTGTCTAATTATGCGACAGAATGACTGATATGTTGAGATGTGTCTAATTATGCGACAGAATGACTGATATGTTGAGATGTGTCTAATTATGCGACAGAATGACTGATATGTTGAGATGTGTCTAATTATGCGACAGAATGACTGATATGTTGAGATGTGTCTAATTATGCGACATGTTGAGATGTGTCTAATTATGCGACAGAATGACTGATATGTTGAGCTGTGTCTAATTATGCGACAGAATGACTGATATGTTGAGATGTGTCTAATTATGCGCCAGAATGACTGATATGTTGAGATGTGTCTAATTATGCGACAGAATGACTGATATGTTGAGCTGTGTCTAATTATGCGACAGAATGACTGATATGTTGAGATGTGTCTAATTATGCGACAGAATGACTGATATGTTGAGATGTGTCTAATTATGCGACAGAATGACTGATATGTTGAGATGTGTCTAATTATGCGACATGTTGAGATGTGTCTAATTATGCGACAGAATGACTGATATGTTGAGCTGTGTCTAATTATGCGACAGAATGACTGATATGTTGAGATGTGTCTAATTATGCGCCAGAATGACTGATATGTTGAGATGTGTCTAATTATGCGACATGTTGAGATGTGTCTAATTATGCGACAGAATGACTGATATGTTGAGATGTGTCTAATTATGCGCCAGAATGACTGATATGTTGAGATGTGTCTAATTATGCGACATGTTGAGATGTGTCTAATTATGCGACAGAATGACTGATATGTTGAGCTGTGTCTAATTATGCGACAGAATGACTGATATGTTGAGATGTGTCTAATTATGCGACAGAATGACTGATATGTTGAGATGCTAGTTTATCACCCTCGTTTCAGCTGACGACCGGATGGAGCAGTACGGCGCCTACCTTTCCGCCGGTCCCTGGAGTCGCCTCTGTGCCGGGGAGGCAGTGGCGGGCCCAGCTGGCCGGGGCCGGGCGAGGCCGCCCCGGATGTTCCGCGCCGCTCCTGACCTTGACCCTGCCGAGAACGGCTGGTCAAGGTCATCTACCTATGTACATACAGACAATACATTCAGTCATCAGTCACTGGCACAAATGTTGCCAATTCGAATTGTAACGGAAATGAAATCAAATGCATCGCGATAGGTAGGTGGTGGGTACTTTTGGTGCGATAAAGTCCATCATTTACATTAAATTGTGCCAGTCTTCCCGATCATTTTATATGTTTTTAAGAAAAGAGAGACAATTTATATTCAACTTGCAGACTGGTAATCAATTAAATCAATCGACTCAAGTTACTCCCGTCGTGTGGTAAGCCCTTCGGGTACTGCTAAGGATTAGGGTTCGCCACCACACCGTATACGCTAGCTGAGATGCAAGTTTAGTATCTAGACATGTGTGTTAGCATACCCAGTAGTGGTGCCAGTTTCAGAAAATATTTGTCCAATGTCCGACCGATGTCCAAGATCATGGTCTGCTGTCCGTCCGAAACTGTCCGAAAATCATTGTTTGTCCGAAATTTGTCCGAAAGCAGAAAAAGTGTTTGATATGGAAACTAATCACCTATAGCACACTTTCTTTTTTAATAAAAAAAAGTAACAAGTGATTTTCGCGACAAACCATCCTTGGGCATTGAATGTCCGAAAATGTCCAAAGAAATATGTCCGTCCGAAAACCGAATCGGTCTTCGGACAAATTCGGAATTCCGAAAATTATTGTACCGATTAGCACCACTAATACCCAGTATACGTAAACAATTAATCGCAGTTAGCATACGGTGTGCCAGCGAACCCTGATCGTTATCAGGACCCGAAGGGCTGACGACAAGACGGGTGTAACTTGAGTCGATTGATTGAATTGAGTACAAGTCTGCCAACTTGCGGCGGAAGCTGTCTATTTCTGCCATTGCCGGTCTACGAGTGACTGTCGGCCAGCACACGCCAGAGGCAGGCAGTGCCTTAACCGCACATTTTAGCTTCTCATACTCGTCCATAGATGGCTCTGTCAACATAACGTCTGAAACATGCTGTGCCGCTTTACTCACGCAGGCTGTCATTCATTCTAGCTGGAATCGGATCGCTGGGTCGTCAATGTGCTTCACCAACAGGGAGGACAGACGGATAGAAAATTATATCTGATCCACCAAGATATGTGAAACTGCGTTATAGTTAGACCACCTAGTCATAGTTATTTTGGCTGACATGCGTTCTTTTTCAATACGCTGATGTTCGGTGACCTGCGGTCGCAAGGGCGCCGCCACCTTCCGAAAGTTGGGGAGACAGGGATAGGGGACGGAGGCATTCTGAAGTCGATTATTTCCATGCAACGCCCATAGGCGTAATGTTAAAATCCGAAAATGTTGGGGGGGGGGGGGCGGGGCGGGGCGGGGCAGGACACGTCCCCCGTCCCCCCTGTGGCAGAGCCCCTGCTGCGGTGCAGCTTCGCTGACCTGCGGTGGATCCGTGAGGAAGTTGGACGGCACGAGTCCTCGCACTCCGCCGATCTCCCCGATGTAGAAGCCATCGTCGTCCATGTCCCCATACACGTGGATGATGTCTCCGGTGCAGAACGAAAGCTCCATCTGTCGGCCAAATCACTCGCATCAGACTGGATTATATCCAGAGCTCAGAGATATCTGTGAATATCCCTTAACCCGCGCCGTGCCGGTGCTCGGCGGCACCTTCGCCGTGCGGGGGTAGACCCTTGAACTCGGCTCCTATGGGATGCAAAAACCAAAATACGGTTCGAAAGCTCGTCAAAAATCATTTTGAAACTATTTCGGTCATTTCTTAGCTCAGGTCAATATTGAGGTCACCAGAGGTTATCGAAGGTCAGATTTTCAAATTTTAGGACTTCGATTCGAAAACCCCCAAATATCTCAGGAACTATGTATGATAGCTAGGAACAAACATAAAAAAGCAATCGAAAGCTCTTGAAAAATAAAATCACATTAAGCCCTCAGATTTTAGCTCAGCTTTATATTTTAGATTCCAGAGATCATCAAAGGTCAAAAAGGCTATTTTGTGTCACTTTTTCTTCTTAACAAATAGCTTTTTAACAAATAAAGATAAGGCAATAATTTTGACGACATCGTGTTTGTATCGTCAAAGCGCTTTGACTCATATTAGTGTTGACTAGGTAAGGTCAAAAAATGACCTCAGGTCAAGGTTAAGTGGTGATCCAAGTAAATCATGTTACATATTGGGAGACGTGTCTCGACGAGACAAACACATTAATGCCGGTTTCACTTCTCTATCTGCATTCGGTCGAGAGTTATTGACATAAAGGTGTTGGTGACCGCGGATGACCTCGGCTGACTCTGTAGGGGTCACTGAACAAAATGGCACCTGGATCATCAATAATGACCTATGATAACATGATACAGAAGGAAATGGACTTATATCATGCGTATCCTCGGAATAGGAAGCATTCGAATGTTTCCCCATTTACTTATAATGGGGAGGTCACGACATTGACCCGAACTTAGGTCACCGATATAAAAACAAATCCGAGATAAACGAATTGTAGGTACCCATGACCTTATGAAATCCTGTAAGTTTGAAACCGATCATCTAAAACCTGTGACTGTGGTACGACCGCAAACTTTTTGGAGGTGGGGTTACGCGACCTGGTCTGGTGACCTGACCTGGGATGACTCGAGGTCAAGAATTGTACATAATTTATTTGTACAGACATGGGATCTCCACTGGGCACAGTAGCTATTATGCCCCGATTCACGAATGACTAATGAACGTTTTAAATACAAATCGCACTCAATAGCTAACTACGAATACCCACATACATGATGCACGCATACACACATACACACTTACACACGTAAACAAAAATAATTAACTTGCATGTAGCGCATGTTCATTGTTCATGCGTTTGACTAAGCACTCAGGGTATAGTGAAACCATGGGAGCTTCCTTACACATTGCGAAGTAATTTGTTCAAGTTGAGGGAGAAAGTCGCCTGGCGCATTTCATGCAGCTCGGTAGGAAGACTATTGTAGAGGTTTGGTGCCCTAACACAAAATCGTCGTTTACCGGCCTCCGTTTGACATCGAGGAACTGCGTACAAATGGTCCTGCCGAGTGTTTCGTTCCCTTTTCTCACGGTTAAATTGAAAAACAGCTGCGAGTGCATCTGGCTTGCCACTGCTGACAACTTTGTGTGTAAGGTTTAAGGTGAAAAGATCGACTAACTGTTGTGGCCTCAGCCAGCCCAGACGGTCCCAAAGGTCAGGGACATGATCAAATTTTCGCCTGCCGAAAATGACCCTTGCTCCGAAATTGAGTACCTTTTCGATTCGGTCCAAGTTTTCTTCGAACCATTACCGTAGACTGAAATGCAATACCTGACTTTCGAGACCACGAGTGCTGTTACCAGTATGGTAATGCCATAGTTAGGGAGGTAGTGTCGGGCGTGCGAGAGACCTGACAATATACCCCAAATCTGTGTCTGCGTCTAATGCGGGTAATTAATGCTCAAACAGCTGTGCCAAGCGCCGCCGTTTTCCCGCTATCCTCGAAAAACCTTAGGAGGGGGGGGGGGGGGGGGGCCTAAACACACACCCGGCACGGCTCGGGTTAAATTGATTTTCTTTTGCTTTGAATAGCGCTCCTTGACCTCGAAAGACGGGCAGACACAATGCTCCTCTATAATTCAATGTTCTCGACAGTGACCTTGACCCGACCATGATCCGGCGATGACATTGACCCGACCTTGACCTCGGTCAAACACTCACCTCGGCGTCCACGTTGGGTGACAGGTGGTGCGGGTCGTAGTCGTAGAGGGCCACCATGCGGCGCACGGCCCCGCCCGGCTGACCAGCGTCCTCCCAGTGGCGCTGCTGGCCCGTCTGGCGGCCGGAGGAGCCCGACGGATGCTCCTCCCAGTGACGAGCTTCGCCGCTCTGTCTGCTCTCCTCCCAATGACGCTGTTGGTTCGTCTCCCTTCGGTCGTCCCAATGGTGTTGTCCCGTTTCCCTTCGGTCGTCCGAGAAGCGTTGTCCCGTTTCCTTTCGGTCGTCCGAGAAGCGTTGTCCCGTTTCCTTTCGGTCGTCCCAGTGGCGTTGTCCCGTTTCCCTTCGGTCGTCCGAGTGGCGTTGTCCCGTTTCCCTTCGGTCATCCGATTGGCGTTGTCCCGTTTCCCTTCGGTCGTCCGAGTGGCGTTGTCCCGTTTCTCTTCTGTCGTCTGATTGGCGTTGTCCCGTTTCCCTTCGGTCGTCCCATTGACGTCCCGTTTCCTTTCGTTCGTCCCAGTGCCGGTGCTGGCCCGTCTGCCTCCCGTCTTCCCAGTGTTGCGGGGGCGCGCGGGGTGGCCGGACGCCTGATTGTCTATACCCGGCTGCGTGCATCAGAGAGTCAACATCACTTCAACTGCCTAATGTGTAATCAGTAAGTCATCCCATCAGGCGAGCAATGAAGCTGAGACTGGTACCCAGGGCTTAACGTAGGCAAAAAACACGTTCTAGATAACATCAACGACAATACGAATTAAGATAATTAAATAAACAATAAACAGCGCATCGCACATTGTTCACGTGAAAAGGAAGTGCTCACCCCCCACCGGACCGCAGCTGGAAATATAGGAGAAAGGAAGAGCGCGGGTTACGTTTTACCGACTACTAACTGAGCTGTATGCGTCGGGACCGGCTGCGGAGTGCGTGGCAGACTGCTGCAGTTGGCGTGGCTCACCAGACATGTGGACGTCCTCTCTGCCGAGGTGCGGCGGCGCCCGGTCCTCCCCGCGCTGCACCTCGGTGATCATGTTACAGGGCACGTACCCCGCCCGGCCGGACGCCTCGCCCCAGTAAAAACCGTCCCCGTCCTTCTCGCCATATACCTGCCAGTGAGGGCAGCATCAGTTAGAGATTGCGAAAGACCACAATAGCTCTAGCTGTTGGAAGATTTGTATCCTCATCAGAGTCAAGTGTTTGTATGGCCATATCCAAAAAGGTCACAACGAAACATCCATTAAAGCAAATCAATAGTACCGACTACAGAGCGAGCAATACAAGACGGGGAGATGAAACCCACACGTTTTACAATGCTCAACCGTAGTTAGGTTTAATGGACGAGATTTATCGTTGACTGTGTGCCATTTCCGTTCAGTCGTGCGACTGCTCGCCTTACTAACCTTGATGAGCTGTCCCCCGCGGAACGACAGCTGGTCGTGGTGGTTGTGACTGCTCGCCTTACTAACCTTGATGAGCTGTCCCCCGCGGAACGACAGCTGGTCGTGGTGGCTGTGACTGCTCGCCTTACTAACCTTGATGAGCTGTCCCCCGCGGAACGACAGCTGGTCGTGGTGGTTGTGACTGCTCGCCTTACTAACCTTGATGAGCTGTCCCCCGCGGAACGACAGCTCGTCGTGGTGGTTGTGACTGCTCGCCTTACTAACCTTGATGAGCTGTCCCCCGCGGAACGACAGCTCGTCGTGGTGGCTGTGACTGCTCGCCTTATTAACCTTGATGAGCTGTCCCTCGCGGAACGACAGCTCGTCGTGGTGGCTGTGACTGCTCGCCTTACTAACCTTGATGAGCTGTCCCCCGCGGAACGACAGCTGGTCGTGGTGGCTGTGACTGCTCGCCTTACTAACCTTGAGCTGTCCCTCGCGGAACGACAGCTCGTCGTGGTGGCTGTGACTGCTCGCCTTACTAACCTTGATGAGCTGTCCCTCGCGGAACGACAGCTGGTCGTGGTGGCTGTGACTGCTCGCCTTACTAACCTTGAGCTGTCCCTCGCGGAACGACAGCTGGTCGTGGTGGCTGTGACTGCTCGCCTTATTAACCTTGATGAGCTGTCCCTCGCGGAACGACAGCTCGTCGTGGTGGCTGTGACTGCTCGCCTTACTAACCTTGATGCGCTGTCCCCTGCGGAACGACAGCTCGTCGTGGTGGCTGTGACTGCTCGCCTTACTAACCTTGATGAGCTGTCCCCCGCGGAACGACAGCTGGTCGTGGTGGCTGTGACTGCTCGCCTTACTAACCTTGATGAGCTGTCCCCCGCGGAACGACAGCTGGTCGTGGTGGCTGTGACTGCTCGCCTTACTAACCTTGATGAGCTGTCCCCCGCGGAACGACAGCTGGTCGTGGTGGCTGTGACTGCTCGCCTTACTAACCTTGATGAGCTGTCCCCCGCGGAACGACAGCTCGTCGTGGTGGCTGTGACTGCTCGCCTTACTAACCTTGATGAGCTGTCCCTCGCGGAACGACAGCTGGTCGTGGTGGCTGTGACTGCTCGCCTTACTAACCTTGATGAGCTGTCCCCCGCGGAACGACAGCTCGTCGTGGTGGCTGTGACTGCTCGCCTTACTAACCTTGATGAGCTGTCCCTCGCGGAACGACAGCTGGTCGTGGTGGTTGTGACTGCTCGCCTTACTAACCTTGAGCTGTCCCCCGCGGAACGACAGCTGGTCGTGGTGGCTGTGACTGCTCGCCTTACTAACCTTGATGAGCTGTCCCCCGCGGAACGACAGCTCGTCGTGGTGGCTGTGACTGCTCGCCTTACTAACCTTGATGAGCTGTCCCTCGCGGAACGACAGCTGGTCGTGGTGGCTGTGACTGCTCGCCTTACTAACCTTGAGCTGTCCCTCGCGGAACGACAGCTGGTCGTGGTGGCTGTGACTGCTCGCCTTATTAACCTTGATGAGCTGTCCCTCGCGGAACGACAGCTCGTCGTGGTGGCTGTGACTGCTCGCCTTACTAACCTTGATGAGCTGTCCCTCGCGGAACGACAGCTCGTCGTGGTGGCTGTGACTGCTCGCCTTACTAACCTTGATGAGCTGTCCCTCGCGGAACGACAGCTCGTCGTGGTGGCTGTCCACGTTGGGCGACATGTTGGCCGGGTCATAGTCGAACAGGGCGACAAACACACGCTTGCGCTGGTCCCGGCCGTCGGGGTGGCGGTCCGAGTAGCTGCTCTGAGGGCCTGTCGACAAACGAAAATCATCAATCAATCACGGTCAATCACGACCAGGTCAATAGAGGCTCAAAACTGAAAGACCTTAACTTTCAAAGAGAATATGGTAAATCCGACAAAGCAAGACGCCTGTTTGATATAGTATGTGCTCGGTCAACGGATTCCAACAAAGTCTGAGCATCTCCACATCTAACCTAAAATCGCCATTTTGTTCCATCGAAATTGCCAGGATTCGACAGGGTACCATCACCATTATTCACACTTCTTTTCAGAGCAATTCGTGTAATGGTGTGATGACGCGCGAACTTTTTCGACGCGCAAACTTTTTCGTGGCATAGACTGCTGCTTTGTTGGACCTAAGATGCGGATTGCGGATAAATGTGCTCGTTTTCTGGTATTTTAGAATCAGGTAGTATTTTACTAATCTAACTAAGGAGCTGTTACACATATGACAATATTTTTTGTTTCTCATGAAACGAAAAAAATGTTACAAATTTCCCAACTCCCTTCCGATAATGTATCTGTTTAACGTTACTACCTCTTGTTTGTCACAATAAAGCGATACAGAGACACATGAAATCAACGTATACATGACATTCAAAACTGAAATTAACTTAGATCAAGAACTGGTGCACGGAAAGAAGGGCCTCAAATATCACTCCTATGGCACGTGTTCATCCAGGAGACACAAAATGAACTGTCGCTAGACGCCAGTAGCGCTGGTAACTAGACTTGACCCTCTCTGGCAGCTCAGATCAGCAACCTGTTCCGTTGGTGCCCAGCTCTGCCCACCTGTTCCGTTGGTCCCCAGCTCAGTTAATTTCATTTCATTTATTTATTTTATCGCCAACAGATTATTATCCACTAACAAGGGCAGATCCAGCCGGCCGTTTTTTTTTGGGGGGGGGGCAAACCGTTTTTAGCGGACCTTACCTACCTCCAATTTCGAATTACTTCCCGGATTTTGGCCACTTTATTTTGCAACCACACAATTTCTAATGATTTCTTTATTTTTAGATTTTGATGTTTTTTTTTAGCTTTTCGACCTTTTGGGATATCGAAAAAGGAAAAATGTCAGCTTGCAGTTTTGATTGTTCCGACATTACCTTATATTGAGCAAAACTATGTCAATTGTCAGCTGTATCCAGGGGCGTCGCCGATAATTTTTGAGTAGAGGTGGGAAGGGGGGGTCGGCTGAAATGACGGGAAAAATGTACCCCATTTGTTGTATTTGTGTGTTTAAGCCTTTGCAGCATTTTGAATGTGGATTTTCATGTTATAGTAGATACTTGTTATTTAGCGCCGCGAAGCGGCGCGAAATTTTACGGGTTTGCCGATAAAACTCAGAAACATAGGCGATGGGCCTAGTAGAGAAAAAGAAGCTAAGCATGCTATTCATTCAATTCAACGTTATAATTAATCGAAGACGATGACGATGGTTTCGTTATGACGATGGCCAGCGATGTGACGCCGCGAAGCGGCGTGAAAATGTTAATTTTAGGTCGTGGTAAACGAAATTTTAATCTTGGAACCAGACCGTGAGTGGAGCCAAGCCTCAGGTAACCCCTATTCCTGGTGGCACATCTCGGTATGATGAAAAATATTGAAATTAAGGTAGTTTTTCATATACATATTCTTCGGGTAGTAAATCACGATGACCGGTGGGAGTCAGCACTCAATAGTACATATGATAAAAATAACCGCATACATATCTACCGAGCTGTAACAAACAACTGGCTTGCCAATGGTTTGAAAGCGGCAAGAGGCAGAGCGCCTTTTCCGCACATAAATGGTCCCTTCGGATCTGGAGGAGCCTGGGGCAAGATGGCTTGGGGAGATGGTCCTGGCCTGGGTCTTCGGTCCAGCAAGTTGGGCACCGCTGGAGCAGCTTCCGGGTGCTGCCAAGTGCCAGCAGCACCCGGAAGTGCTGCCAGAGCAGCATCCGCTGACTGCCACCGGGTCCGCGTCTTTGCGTTCGCGTCGCCCTTTTTCGAAACTCGGCAGACTAGCTAAGCATGTAGCCCGCTTGAAAGTTAGTATTTTATGAAGGGAGTGGGCCCTGGGGCTAGCAATTAGGTATCGCGAAGGAGAGACTGCCAGACACTTAATATATTCATTTTCCCATTTTCCAAATTTTTATAAGCAATTGTGTATTTTGTGTCATGCCGCGAAGCGGCGCAAAATTGTCAAGTTTTCACTGTGGATAGCTGGATTTTGATTGCTGCAAAGCCAATTTTTACAACTGTACGTCCGACCGTTTTTTTTTGGGGGGGGGGGGGAGTCATAGTTTCAGGACCTTGGGGGGCATGGCCCATTTGCCCCCCTGGATCCGCCCCTGTCCATTAATAGGCCACTAATAAAAAGTCATACGGTAAAAACATTACACGTGAACAAGTGAAGGTAAAATTTCCTGCAGTTCCCACCTGCTCCGTTGGTCCCCAGCTCAGTTCCTGCAGTTCCAACCTGTTTCGTTGGTCACCAGCTCAGTTCCTGCAGTTCCAACCTGTTTCGTTGGTCACCAGCTCAGCTCCTGCAGTTCCCACCTGTTCCGTTGGTCACCAGCTCAGCTCCTGCAGTTCCAACCTGTTCCGTTGGTCACCAGCTCAGCTCCTGCAGTTCCCACCTGCTCCGTTGGTCCCCAGCTCTGCTCCTGCAGTTCCCACCTGTTCCGTTGGTGCGGTGCCTGCTGTCCCGGCTGTAGGCGGCGTCGGAGGCCTGCTCAACTCGGTGGTGGACGGATGCCCGCTGGTGGGGGGTCGGCGCCAGGCCGGGCCGCGACGCAGCCAGCGTCCGCTGCTCGCTGCTCCACGGCGCGTGGATGTCGTACTGGTGGTTCCGCGCGCTGTGTTCGCCGAAGGAGTGATGCCGGCTGCCGAAGTCGTCATTGTAACCTGCAATCGAGGAATAAGGCATGTATAGAAGAACGGGGAAACAGTAAGTGGATAGAAATGGACAGATAAATCACATTGATGTTAAAATATACTCGGGTACCGCACGGTAGAATCAACCCATATTTAAGTTCTTCATAAGTATCCTGTAAGTTACGTATGGTCAATAATGTAATGAAAGTAACCTCCATCGTCCTCCATATGCTACGCAGGGAACAGGGGAACGTGAGATGGGATGCTTATCAAGCATAGTTGTTAAAGGAAAATATTCACCTTTCTCCACCAAATTTTGTTATTACTTGAAATCGACAGACAAGGCCAACATAGATTGTAAATTGCTCACATTTTGCATATAACAATTCCTACCGAGAGATATTTCAAGTCAAAGTTGATGCGATCCACGCTTCTAACGACCAGTACTCGCAAGTACTTGGTAACGAATTTCAGTCTCCATCGAGTTCCGGGCTTCTCTCGTAATATTTTTGTTGTTGACAAAATTGCATGGAAAATATGTCTATTCTGGTCTCTGTCTATTCTGGTTATGTGCTCTACTATCCTTAACAATCAACAAACATTGGATAAAAAAGGTAACCAAATTAGCAGTTAACTTATGTACCCAACGATGGCCTAGTTAGTGGTTGCGACCCTCAATGTTTGCAAATTGGTTAATTTATTTTCAACATTAGGAGTTTTGTATAGTTTTGTCTCTGGCTGTATATAACACTATGATTTAGCTTATCATGAAAAATAACAATTGCAAAAATGGAAAAACTGGCAATGAAATCGGAAGTTCACTTATGCACCCAACGGCGACCTATTTAGTGTCGGCGATTTGTTTACAAAGACATTGTCACGCTTCTCGGCGCACTTACGCCATTTGTGGTTCAGCGTATTCAACGTTAAACAGATTGAAAGAAAAACGCCAGATATGCCACGCTTCCAATAGTGAAGGGAAAACACCGATCATGAACTCCAAAAGAAGTATATGTACTGCTTTCGGCGCCTTTGTTTGTTAAACTCCCCCCTCAAACAAAAAAAAAAATAAATAGAAAAAGTTGTGATTTCATTTTTAAATTGAGATACAATCAATTTGGTACCATACATGTTGCATAAGATAATGCATAACAATATACCAAAAGGTGAATATTCCCCTTTAAGCGACAGCACTGGTATCAGGACAGAAATAAACGAGCGCACGATCGTGTGTATTACCTTTGTAGGCGCCAAACTTGTCGAACTCTGCCTCCCTGTCACTGAAATTGTCCTCGGTTTCGAGAAGCCTCTGCTGTTGCTGTCGACCCGGCTGGCCGGATGGCTGACCCGAGGTCAAGTCACGGCCGGACTGCTCGGCCGGACGTCCTCTCACTATACCGGCGCCGGCCACCTGGCCACACAGCACAGAATAGCCGGCTAATCTACCCTGAACAACACCGGCCACCTGGCCACACAGCACAGTACAGCCGGCTAATCTACCCTGAACAACACCATCCACCTGGCCACACAGCACAGAACAGCCGGCTAACACACCCTGAACAACACCATCCACCTGGCCACACATCACAGCACAGCCGGCTAACACACCCTTAACAACACCATCCACCTGGCCACACAGCACAGAACAGCCGGCTAACACACCCTGAACAACACCGGTCACCCGGCCACACATCACAGAACAGCCGCCTAACACACCCTGAACAACACCGGTTACCTGGCCACACAGCACAGCACAGCCGGCTAACACACCCTGAACAACACCATCCACCTGGCCACACAGCACAGAACAGCCGGCTAACACACCCTGAACAACACCATCCACCTGGCCACACATCACAGCACAGCCGGCTAACACACCCTTAACAACACCGGCCACCTGGCCACACAGCACAGAACAGCCGGCTAACACACCCTGAACAACACAGGCCACCTGGCCACACAGCACAGTACAGCCGGCTAACACACCCTGAACAACACAGGCCACCTGGCCACACAGCACAGAACAGCCGGCTAACACACCCTGAACAACACCGGTCACCTGGCCACACAGCACAGAACAGCCGGCTAATCTACCCTGAACAACACAGGCCACCTGGCCACACAGCACAGAACAGCCGGCTAACACACCCTGAACAACACCATCCACCTGGCCACAGAGCACAGCACAGCCGGCTAACACACCCTGAACAACACCGGCCACCTGGCCACACAGCACAGAACAGCCGGCTAACACACCCTGAATAACACAATCCACCTGGCCACACAGCACAGAACAGCCGGCTAACACACCCTGAACAACACCATCCACCTGGCCACAGAGCACAGCACAGCCGGCTAACACACCCTGAACAACACCGGCCACCTGGCCACACAGCACAGAACAGCCGGCTAACACACCCTGAATAACACCATCCACCTGGCCACACAGCACAGAACAGCCGGCTAATCTACCCTGAACAACACCGGCCACCTGGCCACACAGCACAGAACAGCCGGCTAATCTACCCTGAACAACACAGGCCACCTGGCCACACAGCACAGAACAGCCGGCTAACACACCCTGAACAACACCGGCCACCTGGCCACACAGCACAGCACAGCCGGCTAATACACCCTGAACAACACTGGCCACCTGGCCACACAGCACAGCACAGCCGGCTAACATACTCTGAACAACACCGGTCACCTGGCCACACAGCACAGAACAGCCGGCTAACACACCCTGAACAACACCGGCCACCTGGCCACACAGCACAGCACAGCCGGCTAATACACCCTGAACAACACCGGCCACCTGGCCACACAGCACAGAACAGCCGGCTAACACACCCTGAACAACACCGGCCACCTGGCCACACAGCACAGAACAGCCGGCTAATCTACCCTGAACAACACCGGCCACCTGGCCACACAGCACAGAACAGCCGGCTAACACACCCTGAACAACACCGGCCACCTGACCACACAGCACAGCACATCCGGCTAATACACCCTGAACAACACCGGCCACCTGGCCACACAGCACAGAACAGCCGGCTAACACACCCTGAACAACACCGGCCACCTGGCCACACAGCACATAACAGCCGGCTAATCTACCCTGAACAACACCGGTCACCTGGCCACACAGCACAGCACAGCCGGCTAACACACCCTGAACAACACCGGTCACCTGGCCACACAGCACAGTACAGCCGGCTAACACACCCTGAACAACACCGGTCACCTGGCCACACAGCACAGCACAGCCGGCTAACACACCCTGAACAACACCATCCACCTGGCCACACAGCACAGCACAGCCGGCTAACACACCCTGAACAACACCATCCACCTGGCCACACAGCGCAGCACAGCCGGCTAACACACCCTGAACAACACCGGCCACCTGGCCACACAGCACATAACAGCCGGCTAACACACCCTGAACAACACCGACCACCTGGCCACACAGCACAGAACAGCCGGCTAACACACCCTGAATAACACCATCCACCTGGCCACACAGCACAGAACAGCCGGCTAACACACCCTGAACAACACCGGCCACCTGGCCACACAGCACAGAACAGCCGGCTAACACACCCTGAACAACACCGGCCACCTGGCCACACAGCACAGAACAGCCGGCTAACACACCCTGAACAACACCATCCACCTGGCCACACATCACATAACAGCCGGCTAACACACCCTGAACAACACCGGCCACCTGGCCACACAGCACAGAACAGCCGGCTAACACACCCTGAACAACACCGGCCACCTGGCCACACAGCACAGAACAGCCGGCTAACACACCCTGAACAACACCATCCACCTGGCCACACAGCACATAACAGCCGGCTAACACACCCTGAACAACACCGGCCACCTGGCCACACAGCACAGAACAGCCGGCTAATCTACCCTGAACAACACCGGCCACCTGGCCACACAGCACAGAACAGCCGGCTAACACACCCTGAACAACACCGGCCACCTGGCCACACAGCACAGAACAGCCGGCTAATCTACCCTGAACAACACCATCCACCTGGCCACACAGCACAGCACAGCCGGCTAATCTACCCTGAACAACACCGGCCACCTGGCCACACAGCACATCACAGTCGGCTAACACACCCTGAACAACACCGGCCACCTGGCCACACAGCACATAGCAGCCGGCTAACACACCCTGAACAACACCGGCCACCTGGCGACACAGCACAGAACAGCCGGCTAATCTACCCTGAACAACACCGGCCACCTGGCCACACAGCACAGAACAGCCGGCTAATATACCCTGAACAACACCGGCCACCTGGCCACACAGCAAAGCACAGCCGGCTAACACACCCTGAACAACACCGGCCACCTGGCCACACAGCACAGAACAGCCGGCTAATCTACCCTGAACAACACCATCCACCTGGCCACACAGCACATCACAGTCGGTTAACACACCCTGAACAACACCGGCCACCTGGCCACACAGCACAGAACAGCCGGCTAACACACCCTGAACAACACCGGCTACCTGGCCACACAGCACAGAACAGCCGGCTAATCTACCCTGAACAACACCATCCACCTGGCCACACAGCACAGCACAGCCGGCTAATCTACCCTGAACAACACCGGCCACCTGGCCACACAGCACAGCACAGCCGGCTAACACACCCTGAACAACACAGGCCACCTGGCCACACAGCACAGAACAGCCGGCTAATCTACCCTAAACAACACCGGCCAAACAGAACATCACTAGTTCAAGTCACATCCAAATTGTATGTCATCTTTAATTGTAAAATTGAAAACAAAAATTTATTGTAAAATTTTAATGGTATGTGATGTGATTGTAAATTGTATTTGATTGGTTATGTATTTTTTAGAACAGCGTACGACTGTCCAAAGAAGAACGCTCAAAGGAAAACGTTCTGTAAGACAGATCGGTAACCTCTATTAGCGAGACGCCTTGAGCTGGGATAACCAGAGCCACGAAAACCAGTTTATAAGATCACGAAAAATGAAACTGAGCTGCATAACAATGCTAGCAATGATTGGTGTCAGGTAGACCGCGGACACATGAAGACGACTGACGACTGACGCCGCCACAGCCAGCGTGTTCACCCATGAAGACGACTGACGACTGATGCCGCCACAGCCAGCGCGTTCAGTCACGAAGACGACTGACGCCGCCACAGCCAGCGTGTTCACCCATGAAGACGACTGACGCCGCCACAGCCAGCGCGATCAGCCGTACCAGGACACTATAACAATAGCCGTACCAGGCAGGCACGTAGCCAGGATTTCGTCCAGGGGGGAGGGGGGGGGGGGGGGAGGCGCCTCGAAAGGGCCCCTTCCCGAGCGCTGAAAGGGCCCCTCACAAGCGTTGAAAGGGCCAAACAAAACCGATGAAAAGGCGCGTTACAAGGATGGAGAATGCAGTATGACAGGTATGGCATGGGCCATACCAACGTTTAGGACCTGGAGTTAGCAAACTGCCATATCAAGTTTGGAACCAGCGACACCAATTTGGAATCAGCTATACCAACTTGCAATTTTTTTTAAGCTCAAGACCTGGAACTCTTAAACAAATTGCGCCGCGGAGCTGCGCGAAAATTTTGAGTCTTATGCCCTAGATATGCATTCTCATCAATGCGTCACATTGCGTATGGTGCGGACCTCTAAAATGTCATTGTGCGTTTAAAGGTGCGGTATAAAAGTGTTAAAGTAAACTATTTTGCCCAATTATATAGGAAAGTAGCAACATAACACATAAATGCGCCGAGAAACAGACCGTTTTTTTTTCTAATCCGCATATAATTGAATTTGTAGTTAAATTGCTCCGCGGAGCGGCGCAAAAATGTCGAGTTCTATTCCCTGGACAACTGCATTCTTACTGTTGAAAGGCCCAGGGTCCCTTCAGATCGTCTAGGGACCCCTCCGACCTTTTCAACGACCTTCTGACCTGTTCAGGGACTCATCTGGGATCCGCGAGAAGACATGATGTGGAGTGAGTGATATATATCAAAAATACAAAGAGGGCTTACTCTACAAGACAAATTTAAATCGGAGTTTGCGGCTATATTGTAACACCCTACGTTAGCAATTGAGAGGCATTCGGTAACATGTCATTGCTCGTCTTAAAGACGAGCAATGACCTGTTACCAAATGCCTCTTTATCGCTGACGAAGGGTGTTACAATATATCCGAAAGCGCCGATTTTAATCTTTTTCTTGTGGAGTAAGTCCCCTTTGTATTTAATCTTCATCTGGGATATCTACGTGCTGTTGGCCCTTCCGGTCTGATCAGGGACTCCTCTGACCTTCCAAGAAGCCCCTCGTGTGTGTCAATGGGCCCATTCGGCCTGTTCAGAGCTCCTTCCGACCTGGCAAGGGACTGCACTGGCTGCTTTGTCACCCTGCCGACATGCTCAATGGGCCCCCAATCTTCCCTGGGGCCCCTCCGTGCTGGCTAGGGGCCAATTAGGCATGTTTAGGGACCCTTCTTACCCGCCCAGGGGCGCTTTCGGTCTGGTCAGGGGCCCCTCCGATCTGTACAGGGGCATTTTTAACTTCCCAGGGCCCCTCTGGTCTGTCCAGGGGACCTCCAGTCTTCTAAGGGGCCCTTCCGACCTGGCAAGGGACTACGCTGGCTGCTTTGTCGTCTTGCGACATGCTCTGAGGGCCTTCCGACCTGCCCTGGGGTCACTCTGTGCTGACTAGGGGCCCATTCGGCATGTTCCGGGGCCGTGTTGACCCACCTAGGGGCGCCCTTTCGGTCTGATCAGGGGCCCCTCTGACCTGCACAGGGGCCCTTTGAACTTCCCAGGTGCCCTCTGGGGTCTGTCCAAGGGCCCTCCAACCTGCTCAGGGGCCCTTATCACCTGGCAAGGGACTGTGCTGGCTGCTTTGTCGCCCTACCGACATGCTCAGGGGCCTATCGACCTGTCCAGGGGCCCTCTGTGCTGGCTAGGGGCCCATTCGATGTGTTAAGGGGGCCCTCTGACCCGCCCAGGGGTCATTTCGGTCTGGCCAGGGGGTCCCTCTGACATGCACAGGGCTCTTTTGGACGTCCAAGGGGCCCTCTGGTCTTTCAGAGAGGGTCCTGGTGGCCCTAGAGGGCCTCTGCAGTGCTCTAAACTCTCTAAAGACCACGCTTCGCGTGTTAAAGAGCCCATGATAATGCGCTTCGCACGGTTTCGTCGGCCCTTTTCGGCGCGCGCAGCGCGCCGAAAAGGGCCCTCCTGGCCTCCAGGGGGGGGGGGGGGGGGGGGGCGGGGCACCCGCCGGCCCTCCACCGTCCCCTTGGCTACGTGCCTGGTACCAGGGCACTATAACACTGGCCGTACATACCTTGCCGTTGGCTCGCTGCGGAATGAGGCACGGCAGAGAGTCGGCCGACACCAGGTCACGTGACTTTGTGCGAACCGTCAGCTGGCGCGGCTGGAAGCCCCTGATGTTCTTCAGATCAATCACAGCGTGGTCACCTGCCGAAATCATTGCCGGTACATTATGATTTTTGTTAATGTGATGATGATGATTATTATTATCACTATAATTATGATTATTAATACAATTTATTTAAAGGGATTATACGGGTTTCCGTCCTGCAAGTAAATGCACTCTTTTGCAGTTGTATGAGCTTTAAACACGTTTAAGACATATAACAGGGACCTCAATGATCATTTAGTCCATTATTTAAGAAATTATCAGCGTTAAAACTTGGACGTTTTTCGAGACTAGTATCAGATGAGTACTTGATCGGCACTACTGTCCACCACTTTTATCTTAAGATCAATTTTAGAGTTTTGAATTATCTGTAAGTCCTACACTGGATCACAAAATTATTATGCAATTCAAAACTGACGGGACTTTGTATTAATACACACTGTTCGTTGAGGTTTTGTGTTTTTGTGGTTTTCTTTTCTCTGGCCGTTGAGAATTTGGTTGAGAATTTGGTGGTGGCGTATTCATTTTTTGGCATGAAAACTCATGAAAAATATATAATTTTATGGGAAAACTAGGTAACTGCTGCTGTCGTTGGAACAAAACAAGTCTATTTTCTTTCAAATATTGCTTATTTTACCGGAAATATATCATACGTGAGGTGTTTTTATTAGCATAAAAGAGATGACTGGCTCTGCCTCAGCCGGTCCTGCAGAAAATACGCGGTGGCATCACCGCGCACTTTGGAATGTCCTTACGTGCAGAAGAGGTCATTTCCAGAAAAATGTGGCTACCGTGGGACTTCTACCACCTTTATAAGTACGTTTTACTATGTAACTCAATTATTCTGGGAAAAACCCGTATAATCCCTTTAACTGTTGTTGCTGCACGCCATACATACATGTCCGGGAAGTTAGCGCAGCGTCAAATTCAGTTTGCAGCGTCGGTCACCGATTTTTACACCATTTCGTCCCAAAGTCAAATCGAACCTCCTGTTTCCAAAATTCAGGTCCATTTTGACCTTGCAGGTCTCCTTCAAAGTCAAAATCAAGGTCAAAGGACGGGGAACGCTGTAGCGCCCAAAGTTACCTACCGTCCGATTGCGACAAAAATGTCTCAAACTATTCCCCGTGCCCAATTCCAGGATGACAATAATTTTAGGAGTTCTGCTCCGTGACCTTCAAGGTCAAATTCAAGGTAAAAGGAAGGGGAACGCTGTAGTGGCCAAAGTTACCGCCCGATCGCGACAAAAATGCTCTCAGCGTTCCCCGTCCTTTGACGTTGATTTTTACCTGTAAGGTCAAAATGGACCTGATTTTCTCAAAGAGGAGGTTCGATTTGACCTTGGGACCAAATGGCGTAAAAATCGGTGACCGACGCTGAAAACTGAATTAGACGCTGACGCTACAGCGTTCCCCTTCCTTTGACCTTGAATTTGACCTTGAAGGTCACAGAACACAACTCTGCAAAATCTTGTCATCCTGGAATTTGGCACGGGGAATCGTTTGAGACAACTTGTCGCGATCGGACAGTAACTTTGGGCGCTACAGCGATCTCCATCCTTTGACCTTGAATTTGATCTTGAAGGTCACGGGGAACAACTCTGAAAAGTCTTGTCATCCTGGAACTGGGCACGGGAATCGTTTGATAGATTTGTGTCGCGATCGGACGGTAACTGTGGGCGTTACAGTGTTCCCCGTTCTTTGACCTTGATTTTGAACTTGAAGGAAACCTGCAAGGTCAAAATGGACCTGATTTTTGAAAACAAAAGGTTCGATTTGACCTTGGGACCAAATGGCGTAAAAATCGGCGAACGACGCTGAAAACTGAATTCGACACTGACGCTAACTTCACGGACATCATAAATACTAGTAAAATCGGGCGCCAAATCGAGGTCTTAGGGTGTGAAATTGGATACGTCAAACACATCCACATAACTTCACAGAGGATAATTTTGTTAGAGATGAGATGCACATTTTTAGGCTTGAAAAATATCAACGCGATAAAATATTGATGCGTTGTTGCTAGTATCAGCACTCCTTTAGCCCGGCACCTTTCCTATTTATTTGGTCTATTCCAAGTGAGCAGCTCTCATTTCTCACTTGTGAGATGAGTTGAGGTGAGTTGAACTCCGTGCTCACCTGTGGGTGAGTTGAGCTCCGTGCTCACCTGTGGGTGAGTTGAGCTCCGTGCTCACCTGTGGGTGAGTTGAGCTCCGTGCTCACCTGTAGGTGAGTTGAGCTCGGTGACCTTCTGTCCGTCGGCGTAGACGGCGTAGCCCGTGACGGGCAGGCCGTTGCTGGTGCCGGAGCTGGTGCTAATGGTGACTGGCAGCCAGGTGACGAGGACGCAGCCCTCCTGCGGCCCCGGCTCACACTGTACACCCACCGGCGGCTCCGGCACTCCTGCAGACAACAACAAAACACAGCTGTGGTGCATATAGGCTCCGGCACTCCTGCAGACAACAACACAGCACAGCTGTGATGCATATAGGCTCCGGCACTCCTGCAGACAACAACAAAACACAGCTGTGATGCATATAGGCTCCGGCACTCCTGCAGGCAACAACACAACACAGCTGTGATGCATATAGGCTCCGGCACTCCTGCAGACAACACAACACGGCTGTGATGCATATAGGCTCCGGCACTCCTGCAGACAACAACAAAACACAGCTGTGATGCATATAGGCTCCGGCACGCCTGGACAACAACAAAACACGGCCCATATATCATAAATATCCTTAGTAAATCGTTAATTTCACCGACGCTCTCGCTCTCGCTTTAGCTCCCGCTCTCGCTCTCGCTCTCGCTCTCGCTCTCGCTCTCGCTCTCGCTCTCGCTCTCGCTCTCGCTCTCGCTCTCGCTCTCGCTCTCGCTCTCGCTCTCGCTTTAGCTCCCGCTCTCGCTCTCGCTCTCGCTCTCGCTCTAGCTCCCGCTCTCGCTCTCGCTCTCGCTCTCGCTCTCGCTCTCGCTCTAGCTCCCGCTCTCGCTCTCGCTCTCGCTCTCGCTCTAGCTCCCGCTCTCGCTCTCGCTCTCGCTCTCGCTCTCGCTCTCGCTCTAGCTCCCGCTCTCGCTCTCGCTCTCGCTCTCGCTCCCGCTCTCGCTCTCGCTCTCGCTCTCGCTCTCGCTCTCGCTCTAGCTCCCGCTCTCGCTCTCGCTCTCGCTCTCGCTCTAGCTCCCGCTCTCGCTCCCGCTCTCGCTCTCGCTCTCGCTCTCGCTCTAGCTCCCGCTCTCGCTCTCGCTCTCGCTCTCGCTCTAGCTCCCGCTCTCGCTCTCGCTCTCGCTCTCGCTCTCGCTCTCGCTCTCGCTCTCGCTCTCGCTCTCGCTCTCGCTCTCGCTCTCGCTCTCGCTCTCGCTCTCGCTCTCGCTCTCGCTCTCGCTCTCGCTCTCGCTCTCGCTCTCGCTCTCGCTCTCGCTCTCGCTCTCGCTTTAGCTCCCGCTCTCGCTCTCGCTCTCGCTCTCGCTCTCGCTCTCGCTCTCGCTCTCGCTCTCGCTCTCGCTCTCGCTCTCGCTCTCGCTCTCGCTCTCGCTCTCGCTCTCGCTTTAGCTCCCGCTCTCGCTCTCGCTCTCGCTCTCGCTCTAGCTCCCGCTCTCGCTCTCGCTCTCGCTCTCGCTCTCGCTCTCGCTCTCGCTCTCGCTCTAGCTCCCGCTCTCGCTCTCGCTCTCGCTCTAGCTCCCGCTCTCGCTCTCGCTCTCGCTCTCGCTCTCGCTCTCGCTCTCGCTCTAGCTCCCGCTCTCGCTCTCGCTCTCGCTCTCGCTCTAGCTCCCGCTCTCGCTCTCGCTCTCGCTCTCGCTCTCGCTCTCGCTCTCGCTCTCGCTCTAGCTCCCGCTCTCGCTCTCGCTCTCGCTCTCGCTCTAGCTCCCGCTCTCGCTCCCGCTCTCGCTCTCGCTCTCGCTCTCGCTCTAGCTCCCGCTCTCGCTCTCGCTCTCGCTCTCGCTCTAGCTCCCGCTCTCGCTCTCGCTCTCGCTCTCGCTCTCGCTCTCGCTCTCGCTCTCGCTCTCGCTCTCGCTCTCGCTCTCGCTCTCGCTCTCGCTCTCGCTCTCGCTCTCGCTCTCGCTCTCGCTCTCGCTCTCGCTCTCGCTCTCGCTCTCGCTCTCGCTCTCGCTCTCGCTCTCGCTCTCGCTCTCGCTCTCGCTCTCGCTCTCGCTCTCGCTCCAACTCCATCGCACGCCCCACCCGTTCAACCAGCCCAGACACGCAGCATTTTTCCTCGACTGGCTTCTAGCCGGAGCATGACAGTAGCTGGACAGTTGTCGCTGAGTCGCGGGATTTACGTTGCCAACCAGCGTTGCCGCGGCTGTTGGGACATGGTGGTGGGTGTGATCCGCCTTTAAACAGACCATTCTGTCCGGTGGCATGCCCCGAGAGCACGGCCTGACTTCATGGCAGGGAACAGTCCTCTGATCCGCCTTTAAACAGACCATTCTGTCCGGTGGCATGCCCCGAGAGCATGGCCTGACTTCATGTCACGGAACAGTCCTCTGATCGATATCTCCTGATCGTGATCCGCCTTTAAACAGACCATTCTGTCCGGTGGCATGCCCCGAGAGCATGGCCTGACTTCATGGCACGGAACAGTCCTCTGATCGATATCTCCTGATCGTGATCCGCCTTTAAACAGACCATTCTGTCCGGTGGCATGCCCCGAGAGCATGGCCTGACTTCATGTCACGGAACAGTCCTCTGATCGATATCTCCTGATCGTGATCCGCCTTTAAACAGACCATTCTGTCCGGTGGCATGCCCCGAGAGCACGGCCTGACTTCATGGCACGGAACAGTCCTCTGATCGATATCTCCTGATCGTGATCCGCCTTTAAACAGACCATTCTGTCCGGTGGCATGCCCCGAGAGCACGGCCTGACTTCATGGCACGGAACAGTCCTCTGATCGATATCTCCTGATCGTGATCCGCCTTTAAACAGACCATTCTGTCCGGTGGCATGCCCCGAGGAGAGCACGGCCGGACTTCATGTCACGGAACAGTCCTCTGATTCGCCGGCACAGATACATCGGGATAGCCTCAGCGTGAAAAAAGGTGCTACGTCTAGGGCGATTGACATGAAACGCGCGGTCATGATATATTCTGTTAGTGAAGGAGGGAGCCGAATGACTAAATTATGATTATTGGGGCTTATGGGCGCACCGACGCCTTTGGTCATAAGGCGCCGAAATACTCAATCTCGGCAATTAGTTTGAAGTTAAAAATACAAGTTCGGGTTGGACACCAGAGGTATTTTAAACGATTCGTGTCCAAACATTCCCGGCGTGCCGAAGGATGCAGCGCTGACAGTGAGTTCAAGGTCGCCAGCACCGCCTTCTCCATCACCTGGCAACGCCCGGTCACATATTTCCTAAGTGTATACAGCTGGCGGGCGTGTTTGGAAATAGCAACCACTTAGGGAGACATAAGTCAGTCAAAAATATAGATATTGCTTTGATTGTTGTTGGGGGGGGGGGGGGGCATCGTCCATACTTGGTTCTCCAACATATCTTCTGGTTTTGAATATGTTTGAAAGGTTTGATTTTGGGGAATTGTTCCCCAAAAATCGTTTTTGGGGAACAATTTCCCAAAATCAAACTTTTCAAACAAATTCAAAAACCGGAAGATATATTGGAGAACTAAGTATGGACGATGCCCCCCACCAACGAAAAAAATTAAAGCAATATCTATATTTTTGACTGACTTATGTCTCCCTAAGTTGTTGCTATTTCCAAACAAGCCCGCCAGCTGTATACACTTCGTAAATATGCCGCCCGGTCGTGTATTTTTCACTAAAGAGGGCGATTCAATTATTGCTCGAGATCGGTCTGACTTCCGCCACTTTTGCATTTAATACACCAGAAAGTGACATCAGAGCCTGCGGCGGATGATCGGAGAACACGGTTTCATTTTGATCATCCCCGGACACAAACTGGTGATCGTCTGTTACATTTTGATCAGCCCCGTGATCGTCTGTTACATTTTGATCAGCCCCGTGATCGTCTGTTACATTTTGATCAGCCCCGTGATCGTCTGTTACATTTTGATCAGCCCCGTGATCGTCTGTTACATTTTGATCAGCCCCGGACACAAACTGGTGATCGTCTGTTACATTTTGATCAGCCCCGGACACAGGCTGGTGATCGTCTGTTACATTTTGATCAGCCCCGTGATCGTCTGTTACATTTTGATCAGCCCCGTGATCGTCTGTTACATTTTGATCAGCCCCGTGATCGTCTGTTACATTTTGATCAGCCCCGTGATCGTCTGTTACATTTTGATCAGCCCCGGACACAGACTGGTGATCGACTCACCTTTCGGCAGCGTCCTGAACTCGGTGTGCGTCTCGAGCCGCTGCCGGTAGTTGATGTCGCCATTGCTCAGGTGGTGGGGCACCATGTTCTTCACCTTCACGGTCACACGGTACACCGTGTTCGGCGACAGACCTGCAAACCAGATCAAACAACTGCTACCGATTGTTTGCATTTTTAAGATGAGGTGTTTATGATGGTATGTTGTGCTTCTTTAGTTACCAAAGTGTTCTTCATACGAATGTGTATCATTGTCGAAATGCCTGGAAGCAAAATGTAATGTTATCATCTGCCGTCATTTAGCATGGTTTAAAATGGAAGGTTGCATTGTCTATGGTTCCTTAACGCATTTTTGGTTTGCTTCATCAATCGAAATTTCATCGACACATTGGCGGATATTTACACCGGACCCATGAATGCGCAACAACCGTATTAAACCTAACCACTTTAACGTTACCCTCAAAGGTTTCGATGCCCGTCAGCTGAGCACGTTCCAGCCAGCCGCTGGCCTGGTCTCTGCGTCCGTCCACCGACCTGTGATGGTGTGCCGGTGCCCCCCCCCCCCCCCCCCTGCGCCATCCGTCCACCGACCTGTGATGGTGTGGCGGTGTCCCCCCGGCGCCACGCTGCACACCTCCACCAGGTTCACGCAGACCGTGTGGACGCAGTTGCTGTTGCTGGGCATCCAGCCGATGATGGCGGACGTGGCCGTGACGTAGGTAGCGCGCACGGCCGTCGGCGCCGGCGCCACGTCCCGTCCGATGACCAGCGTGCAGGAGGCGGCGGCAGAGGTGCGGCCGTCCGGCGTCACCGATCGCACCGTCAAACGGTGACGCTGCCCGGGGAGATACGTTACAGTCACAGTCACAGTCACAGTCACAGTCACAGTCACGGTCACACAGTACAGTCAGTCACAGGCACAGTCATCGTCACCGTCACCGTCACCGTCACCGTCACCGTCACCGTCACCGTCACCGTCACCGTCACCGTCACAGGCACAGGCACAATCAGCGTCACAGTCACAGTCACAGTACAGTCAGTCACAGACACAGTCATCGTCACCGTCACCGTCACCGTCACCGTCACCGTCACCGTCACCGTCACCGTCACCGTCACCGTCACCGTCACCGTCACAGTCGGTCACAGTGGCAACTCACAGTCACATTCAGCCGGACGTGAAACACATTTGAGTCGACACAATTTGTCGTGAGACACAGTGACAATATTTGTTACCTCTGCTGAGCCGGTGACGCCGTCCTGAGTGACATGTCATCGGGTGATACATTATGAAGAGCTGACGCATGCCGTACGGTCAGCACGCGTGCAACACAGCCACGAATGTGCACTGCAGCAGGTAGGCTGCAGCAAGTAGCTGGCAGCAGAACGTGCCATGGTCCATACCCCAATGTTGGGGTATGAACCATGGTACCCCAATGCTGGGGTATGGACCATGGTACCCCAATGCTGGGGTATATACCATGGTACCCCAATGTTGGGGTATGGACCATGGTACCCCAATGCTGGGGTATGGACCATGGTACCCCAATGCTGGGGTATGGACCATGGTACCCCAATGCTGGGGTATGGACCATGGTATGTTCTGTTGTTGTTTACGTTTTGACGTTCATAATGACACATATGAAAAATCACCTCGATGTATCGATTTACTGAAGGATTCGTGACCAAAACACGATTGGTTGAGTTGACCCATTTGAGGTGGCTTTAATTTCGTCACTTGGTTCATGTCAGGTTGGTCCACCGCGTACGATGACCATGTCGCATGCTACCATCCATGTGAAGTTGACTCGCACCCCACACACCCGAGGATGATGGCCATTTGGGGTTTCGGGCGCTCCGACCACCTGTGTGAGGTCACCTCACCCATGTGAGGTCAGCACTGACCCGTGTGAGGTCAACTCACCCGTGAGAGGTCGACGCCCTCGAGCAGAGCTCGGCACTGCTCCGTGGCGCTGACCGTGCATCGCAGCAAGCCGTCCACGAACACGTGATAATTGTCTATCTCTCCGGCGGTCGCGTCCGCCGCCGTCCAGCCGAGCAGCACCGACTTGTGCAGCTGTCGCTCCACGGTCAGCTGACGCGGGGGCGGCACTGCCAGCAGGGTCGGCAGGGTCAGGGTCAGGGGCAGGGGCAGGGGCAGGGGCAGGGGCAGGGGCAGGGGCAGGGGCAGGGGCAGGGGCAGGGGCAGGGGCAGGGGCAGGGGCAGGGTCGGCAGGGTCAGGGGCAGGGGCAGGGGGAGGGGCAGGGGCAGGGGCAGGGTCGGCAGGGTCAGGGGCAGGGGCAGGGGGAGGGGCAGGGTCAGGGTCAGGGTCAGGGTCAGGGGCAGGGGCAGGGGCAGGGGCAGGGGCAGGGGCAAGGGCAGGGGCAGGGGCAGGGGCAGGGGCAGGGGCAGAGTCAGAGTCAGAGTCAGAGTCAGAGTCAGAGTCAGAGTCAGAGTCAGAGTCAGGGTCAGGGTCAATGTCATGGTCAAGGTCAGGGTCAGGGTCAGGGTCAGGGTCAGGGTCAGGGTCGGATCAGGGTCAGGGTCAGGGTCAGGGTCAGGGTCAGGGTCAGGGTCAGGGTCAGGGTCAGGGTCGGATCAGGGTCAGGGTCAGGGTCAGGGTCAGGGTCAGGGTCAGGGTCAGGGTCAGGGTCAGGGTCAGGGTCAGGGTCAGGACCAAGGGCAGGGCCAGGGTCAGGGTCAGGGTCAAGGTCAGGGTCAGGATCATCAAGAGCTTGGGGGTTTCACTGTCAACATTGGCGGATCCAGAACGTTTTGTTGGGGGGGGGGGGGGGGGGGGGGCAGGGGTGTTTTTTTGGGGAGGGCAAATTCCCAAAAATATCACACAATTCTTAAAACTCATCGGATTTCGCTTGCGTATGCATTGATAGCTGATTTAAAACAAACTTTCCTTTGCAAAAGTTGCTTAGCTTTTCTTCTATATCAGGCAAATGTATCAATTTTGCGCCGATGTCAGGTAGTTTTTTTTTTGGGGGGGGGAGCATGTCCGCTTTGCCCCCCCCCCCCCGCTGGATCCGCCAGTGACTCATTGTCAGCAGCACAGACAAAACAGCGGGTATTGCAGGGCAGAACTGTGCTTCGAAGTTAAAACTCTTAAGTTAAAGCAAGTATGTACCTAGATACTAAATAATATCATTTTGCAATGGCGAAACAATGGTATATAACTGTTCACAATTATATAGGTTGGACTCAAGAATTTATTGACATATTATTAGGCAGACAATGATGTAAAAGGCAAAATAACTAATAAGGAAATAAGGTACACACTCAAACGCACGCACGCACGCACGCACGCACGCACGCACGCACTCAAGCACACACACATACACACAAACAGACACACACATACACACACACACACACACACACACACACACACACACACACACACACACAAACACACACACACACACACACACACACACACACACACACACACACACATACACACACACACACACACACACACACACACACACACACACACACACACACACATACACACACACACACACACACACACACACACACACACACACACACACACACACACACACACACACACACACACACACACACATAGACAGACAGACAGAGACACGCACAGCCTCGACAGGTCGAACAATGTTTGTTAGTTTCATCATATCGCAGGTCAGCTGCACACCACAGTTACGTAAGTGGATTCTCAAGCTACACAGTTTGAAATGTAACATGGCAGTGACAGTAAGGTTTTCAGTGATGAAAGGTTCCAGTGAAAATGGCACAGTAACCACAGTAACCAGCCCCTGACTGAAGTTAAATACGGGCACTCGAGATGCATAGTACCAGCGCAGTGGCGGATCCAGGGGGGGGGGGGGGGCGTAGGGGCTGAAGCCCCCTGCCTTAGACAACGGCGCCGAAGGCGCCTCGGTGCCGTTCTTGCAAGGGATTTGCCGGCGCCGAAGGCGCCGTAGTGTTCTCGGGAGGCCGCCAGGGCGCCCTTGTGTCTACCGACAGCGTCGTAGCACTCTTGAAAGGCACCCTGGCACCCTCAGAAGACAGCTTGCCGCCGTCACAACGCATTATACCGCCCTCAGAAGGTACATCGCCGCCCTCGGAAGGCATTATGCCGCCCTCGGAAGGCATCATGCCGCCCTCGGAAGGCTAATATGTTTTATACAACTTTTTAAGACACTTCTAATTGACCCGTTGTACCTATTTTTATCAATTGCTGTCATCATATTTCTTTTCCCGGGAACGGTTACTGTGATACCCACTGTGATAGCGCCAGCTATGATTAAACCCACGTGCCCGGCTAGGCCTCAGCCCTGTGGCCAGTCAGTCGGTTTACCCATGTGGCGTGCATGGTTACAGTAGGATCTCATCACAGCGAAGCGACCTCCGGCACCCACTTCCTCGTTCAATCTGGGCCAAACCAAGATTGACATGGCACCTCCGTGGCAATTGAGAAATTAACGAATTTCAAACAACTGTGATAATATAATATTTCAAATTTGCAGCGTAAAGCCCAGTCAATTCGGAATCCTGCACATATCATCATTGCTCTTATACCGTAGCGCTCGCTGGACCATCTGGCGCCGCTGCACATGTAGGTATGTTGGCAAATACGCCACAATGCGCCACAAAAGCACTGCGTGCTCTGAATAAGGTATGTACGTGTACCGCATACCACAAACCAAATGCATTAATGTGTCACCATAAAGCCCGGCGTAGACCCGGAAGGTCAGCTAACTAAGCATCTCATGTCTGATACTAAGGATTCCGGGCTTGGTGTCGGCGTTCGTCACGCCTGGCCTTTGCAGCTTTAGTATGTAATAACTCTGGACGCTGCGACTGTTGGGTCCTGGCCACTCTGTGCTCACCAGCCGGCATGGTCGGGTCCACTCGGAAGTCGCGCTCCGCCTCGTCACTCAGCACGCCAGGGTCCTGGTCGTAGCCGGCGTGACCTTGACCTTGCGCAATGACCTTGTGGTCATCTGAGGTCACAGAAAAACAACGTTGGGCAGCGGCGACACATAATGGCTAATTCGACACGACTATCGACATCACGACTAGAATTACTGGCCAGGCACAAACAATGTATGGCTGCTCAGAGAACTGGTAATGCTACACAACATGAGTAGGCGGCTCTGGGCGATTGCTGGTGAAGAGCGAACGGCCAGTCTGGCTCCATAGATAGTTTGGGCCAAACCAAAAATCAATCAGCCAGTCACAGGAGAACGCCGTGAAAGTAGCTTCCTCCCACAAGACCATCTAGATCAATTTTGACTGCAGTGATCTACTGAATGGTCTACTGACATCTGCAGATCATGACTGAACAATGAGAGTAAACAAGGTGCATACGGCCATGGGAAGTTCTGTACTTTGGACCAACTACTTTCGAGATACAGATTCAATTCCGTGGAGGTTCATATTATGGCTTAACCCTATTTGTAACAGGGGGGGGGGGGCGGATTCCGCCCCCCCTCATGTTTTTCGCAGATATCTCCAGAACGGCTGGGAGCAGGCCCATGAAATTTTGGGACTTTTCATAGAATTGAACTCCGGATTTGGAGTCAAAATTTTGAGTTCTTAACTTGAACAGAGGCGGTTCCAGGGCACAGTTTTGGGTGGGTTCGGAGGCGACATTTGGCGAAAATACGGAAATGCGATCTTCACGGTTTCTTCCTAACTGCATCAAGTATGAAGGAGTACATCGGCTTACCGTGATTGCAAAAAGTGCAAATTAGATGATGTTAATGAAATATCATACAAAATTGCATGGCAGAGGCGGTTTCAGGGGCTTGAAAAAGGGGGGTTTCCAGGAAGTATTCAATGCTTGGCGGGAAGCCAATAGAGCAATGTAAGGGGCATTTATAGCTATCAAGATGTAAAAGATAGCTTCTGCTTCCATTATTTGCATAATTTATTACATATAGAGTTTCAGGGGCGTGTTAAGGAACAAGAAAAGGGGGGTGACTGGCATGGTGATGACGATATGCCAGCGATAACGGCGCAATATACATTTAGCTTATAATAATACATGCACATATGAGACCAGAAAAGGGAATAGTCATTTTTTGCAGAGGCGCGCTCAGGAATGGAAGAAAGGGGTCATATTATTGCAAGGAAGCTAAGAGGCATGGGCGTACAATGACATAACATACTGCAGTTTTCGGATGAAACACGCACCACAGGCTACTCTACGAACGATTATAAGATAATAGGCGAGTCCAGGTAGGGTAAAAAGGGGGGTAAGCAATGTTAATTGAAGTTGTAAGTGAAATAGTCACTGTTGACTAGTTAGTATCATAATAGCGGATAATATACTTATCAAAAGGTGTTGCGCCGCCCTAGTTTGGATCCTGGATACGCCTATGATGAAGTACAACATGCAAAAAGGAACTATCTATGATCAGTAACATATTTATAGTGCTGGGTAGCAACTTGTCTGCGGTTAATATTTTTTCCCAATTTTACCCCCCTTTTTCACTAACCTGGTACCGCCTATGGCAAAAAAAATATGATTTATAACTGTTTTTTCTAATGTCTCAATCACATACCATTTCATTTATCAAAAAAGCAACATCAAAAAATGGTTTTATTACGCATTTACTTCACCCCCATATTGAGTGACCCGCACTTGCCTATGATTTTTGAATTTTCAAACGTCACCGTCATATATCAATTTCCGATTCAATCTCTATCGATTCCTATTAGTTGTGTTAAAATCGGTCTATAAACATGAAAGCTATGTTGAATCAAAAATACCACTAAAATTTGTCGTTTTTGCCCCCCTGTTGCCCCCCTATCCAAAATTTAGATTTTTTTTTATTATTTATAAATGTAGATCGTGTTGAGGAAAACCAAACACCGTTTCATTTGTGAAAATCGGACGGGTAGATCTCGAGATCTCCGGGGGGGGGGGGCGGAATCCGCCCCCCCCTGTTACAAATAGGGGTAGCCAGGAGCCTGTTACAAATAGGGTTAATATACAAATAGACTCAATAACAAACCATCAAAGACCCACATCAAGAATGTTAGAAGCAGTATTCATAGCGATATCACAAACACGTCTCGTTTAATGGTTAATGTTGCATGACAAGAAATATTAAACGACATTCGACGGAAACATTACTATAATCAAAATCATTGTATGGATGCATTTCATGAATGAGAAGCATTGGCTGAGATTCATTCTGTCTTTTTATCAGTGCCGTCTTTGTGTCAAGCACTACAATGTCAAAATATCCACATGAAGTTTGAATGTCGTTCCATAGACAATGTACATGCTTCCTAATGTCATGCTTCCTGAATTCTTACAACACTACTGAATAAAAGAACATGCAGCCATCGAGGTCAGGGTGCGTGATCACTCATCACTGATCACGGCTGAGTCAGGCGTGCATAGAAACAACACGGGACAATATTGGCATGAAGTGGGGAAATAAGGATGTTTAGTGAAATCTTAGGTAAAAGTCGCTAAGAAGTGTTTGGTTTGTCACACTGGACTTTTCTCTCGACTTCTTCACTATTCATAAAACTAAATGTTGCATTCACAAGCGAGTTGCATTCAAAGCAGGCCGGGTCCGTTCTCTTTAATGACTATACTTTTGCCCGGGCTCATAAGACTGCTACGATCCGAGGTCACATGTGTCTATGCTAAATGTCCCCCCCCAAACACAATATAAAGTCATTTATGTAGATGATATGAGCGACAAAAACTGGAGAGAAGACATCACTACTAGATGATGAGTGAAGACGTGCGTGACGAGGAGACATGCCGTGCGTGCTGGTGACAAATGACGTGCGTGTGTCGAGCCCGGCGTGCCGCGGGCTCAGACGAGCGACGCACCGGCGGCGCGGGAGAGGGCGGCATCCGAGGAGCGCTCGTACCGGAACGACTGAGCACGCCGCAGCTCCGGCACGGCCCGGGCCGGCCGGCGACCGTGGTCAGAAAGACGACGCTGGGCTACCGGACACACACGGACGTCGGACACGACACTGAGGATCGCTGGGCCACCGGACACACACGGACACAGCACTGAGGGCCGCTGGACCACCGGACACACACACGGACACAGCACTGAGGGCCGCTGGGCCACCGGACACACACACGGACACAGCACTGAGGGCCGCTGGGCCACCGGACACACACACGGACACAGCACTGAGGGCCGCTGGGCCACCGGACACACACGGACGTCGGACACGACACTGAGGGTCGCTGGGCCACCGGACACACACGGATACAGCACTGAGGGCCGCTGGGCCACCGGACACACACACAGACACAACACTGAGGGCCGCTGGGCCACCGGACACACACGGACGTCGGACACAGCACTGAGGGCCGCTGGGCCACCGGACACACACGCACGTCGGACACGGCACTGAGGGCCGCTGGACCACCGGACACACATACGGACACAGCACTGAGGGCCGCTGGGCCACCGGACACACACACGGACACAGCACTGAGGGCCGCTGGGCCACCGGACACAGCACTGAGGGCCGCTGGACCACCGGACACACACGGACGTCGGACACAGCACTGAGGGCCGCTGGGCCACCGGACACAGCACTGAGGGCCGCTGGACCACCGGACACACACGGACGTCGGACACAGCACTGAGGGCCGCTGGGCCACCGGACACACACGGACGTCGGACACAGCACTGAGGGCCGCTGGACCACCGGACACACACACGGACACAGCACTGAGGGCCGCTGGACCACCGGACACACACACGGACACAGCACTGAGGGCCGCTGGGCCACCGGACACACACACGGACACAGCACTGAGGGCCGCTGGACCACCGGACACACACACGGATACAGCACTGAGGGCCGCTGGACCACAGGACACAGCACTGAGGGCCGATGGGCCACCGGACACAGCACTGAGGGCCGCTGGACCACCGGACACAGCACTGAGGGCCGCTGGACCACCGGGCACACACACGGACACAGCACTGAGGGCCGCTGGGCCACCGGACACACACACGGACACAGCACTGAGGGCCGCTGGGCCACCGGACACACACAGACGTCGGACACAGCACCGAGGGCCGCTGGGCCACGAGACAAACACACGGACACGGCACCGAGGGCCGCTGGGCCACCGGACACACACGGACACAGCACTGAGGGCCACTGGGCCACCGGACACACACGGACACAGCACTGAGGGCCGCTGGGCCACCGGACACACAGAGACACAGCACTGAGGGCCGCTGGGCCACCGGACACCCATACGGAAACATAACTGAGGGCCGCTGGACCACCGGACACACACGGACACAGCACTGAGGGCCGCTGGGCCACCGGACACACACAGACACAGCACTGAGGGCCGCTGGGCCACCGGACACCCATACGGACACATAACTGAGGGCCGCTGGGCCACCGGACACACACGGACACAGCACTGAGGGCCGCTGGGCCACCGGACACACATACGGACACAGCACTGAAGGACGCTGGGCCACCGGACACACACGGACGTCGGACACAACACTGAGGGCCGCTGGGCCACCGGACACACACACGGATACAGCACTGAAGGACGCTGGGCCACCGGACACACACACGGATACAGCACTGAGGGCCGCTGGGCCACCGGACACACACGGACACAGCACTGAGGGTCGCTGGGCCACCGGACACACACGGACACAACACTGAGGGCCGCTGGGCCACCGGACACACACACGGATACAGCACTGAAGGACGCTGGGCCACCGGACACACACACGGATACAGCACTGAGGGCCGCTGGGCCACCGGACACACACGGACACAGCACTGAGGGTCGCTGGGCTACCGGACACACACGGACGTCGGATACAACACTGAGGGCCGCTGGGCCACCGGACACACACGGACGTCGGACACAGCACTGAGGGCCGCTGGGCCACCGGACACACACACGGATACAGCACTGAAGGACGCTGGGCCACCGGACACACACACGGATACAGCACTGAGGGCCGCTGGGCCACTGGACACACACGGACACAGCACTGAGGGTCGCCGGGCTACCGGACACACACGGACGTCGGATACAACACTGAGGGCCGCTGGGCCACCGGACACACACGGACGTCGGATACAGCACTGAGGGCCGCTGGACCACCGGACACACACGGACACGGCACTGAGGGCCGCTGGACCACCGGACACACACGGACACAACACTGAGGGCCGCTGGGCCACCGGACACAACACTGAGGGCCGCTGGGCTACCAGGCATACACGGACGTCGGACACATCACTGAGGGCTGCTGGGCCAGCGGACACACACGGACACAACACTAAGGGCCGCTGGGCCACCGGACACACACACGGACACGGCACTGAGGGCCGCTGGGCCACCGGACACACACGGACGTCGGACACAACACTGAGGGCCGCTGGGCCACCCGACACACACGGACACAGCACTGAGGGCCGCTGGGCCACCGGACACACACGGACACGGCACTGAGGGCCGCTGGGCCACCGGACACACACGGACACGGCACTGAGGGCCGCTGGACCACCGGACACACACACGGACACAGTACTGAGGGCCGCTGGGCCACCAGACACACACGGACACAGCACTGAGGGCCGCTGGACCACCGGACACACACACACGGACACAGCACTGAGGGCCGCTGGGCCACCGGACACACACGGACGTCGGACACAACACTGAGGGCCGCTGGGCCACCGGACACACACGGACACAGCACTGAGGGCCGCTGGGACACACACGGACACACACGGACACAGCACTGAGGGCCGCTGGGCCACCGGACACACACGGACATGGCACTGAGGGCCGCTGGGACACACCGGACACATACGGACACAGCACTGAGGGCCGCTGGGCCAAGGGACACACACACACAGACACAGCACTCAGGGCCGCTGGGACACACCAGACACACACGGACACAGCACTGAGGGCCGCTGGGCCACCGGACACACACGCGGATAGTTTTTTCTTTCTGTCTAAAAATGGACTTTGCAGCACCGGTCAGTCAGTGTCAAATCGCTATACCCTGAGCCGCTTCCTAACAGCCCATGATCAGTGATACCATGAGACGCTTCCTAACAGCCCATGATCAGTGATACCATGAGACGCTTCCTAACAGCCCATGATCAGTGATACCATGAGACACTTCCTAACAGCCCATGATCAGTGATACCATGAGACGCTTCCTAACAGCCCATGATCAGTGATACCATGAGACGCTTCCTAACAGCCCATGATCAGTGATACCATGCTTCGCTTCCTAACAGCCCATGATCAGTGATACCATGAGACGCTTCCTAACAGCCCATGATCAGTGATACCATGAGACGCTTCCTAACAGCCCATGACCAGTGATACCATGAGACACTTCCTAACAGCCCATGATCAGTGATACCATGAGACGCTTCCTAACAGCCCATGATCAGTGATACCATGAGACGCTTCCTAACAGCCCATGATCAGTGATACCATTAGACGCTTCCTAACAGCCCATGATCAGTGATACCATGAGACACTTCCTAACAGCCCATGATCAGTGATACCATGAGACGCTTCCTAACAGCCCATGATCAGTGATACCATGAGACACTTCCTAACAGCCCATGATCAGTGATAATCGCTATACCATGAGACGCTTCCTAACAGCCCATGATCAGTGATACCATGAGACGCTTCCTAACAGCCCATGATCAGTGATACCATGAGACGCTTCCTAACAGCCCATGATCAGTGATACCATGAGACGCTTCCTAACAGCCCATGATCAGTGATACCATGAGACGCTTCCTAACAGCCCATGATCAGTGATACCATGAGCCGCTTCCTAACAGCCCATGATCAGTGATACCATGAGACGCTTCCTAACAGCCCATGATCAGTGATACCATGAGACGCTTCCTAACAGCCCATGATCAGTGATACCATGAGACGCTTCCTAACAGCCCATGATCAGTGATACCATGAGACGCTTCCTAACAGCCCATGACCAGTGATACCATGAGACACTTCCTAACAGCCCATGATCAGTGATACCATGAGACGCTTCCTAACAGCCCATGATCAGTGATACCATGAGACACTTCCTAACAGCCCATGATCAGTGATAATCGCTATACCATGAGACGCTTCCTAACAGCCCATGATCAGTGATACCATGAGACGCTTCCTAACAGCCCATGATCAGTGATACCATGAGACGCTTCCTAACAGCCCATGATCAGTGATACCATGAGACGCTTCCTAACAGCCCCTGGTCAGTGATACCATGAGACGCTTCCTAACAGCCCATGACCAGTGATACCATGAGACGCTTCCTAACAGCCCATGACCAGTGATACCATGAGACGCTTCCTAACAGCCCATGATCAGTGATACCATGAGACGCTTCCTAACAGCCCATGATCAGTGATACCATGAGACGCTTCCTAACAGCCCATGATCAGTGATACCATGAGACGCTTCCTAACAGCCCATGATCAGTGATACCATGAGACGCTTCCTAACAGCCCATGATCAGTGATACCATGAGACGCTTCCTAACAGCGCATGATCAGTGATACCATGAGACGCTTCCTAACAGCCCATGATCAGTGATACCATGAGACGCTTCCTAACAGCCCATGATCAGTGATACCATGAGACGCTTCCTAACAGCCCATGACCAGTGATACCATGAGACGCTTCCTAACAGCCCATGATCAGTGATACCATGAGACGCTTCCTAACAGCCCATGATCAGTGATACCATGAGACGCTTCCTAACAGCCCATGATCAGTGATACCATGAGACGCTTCCTAACAGCCCATGATCAGTGATACCATGAGACACTTCCTAACAGCCCATGATCAGTGATACCATGAGACACTTCCTAACAGCCCATGATCAGTGATACCATGAGACGCTTCCTAACAGCCCATGATCAGTGATACCATGAGACACTTCCTAACAGCCCATGATCAGTGATACCATGAGACGCTTCCTAACAGCCCATGATCAGTGATACCATGAGACACTTCCTAACAGCCCATGATCAGTGATACCATGAGACACTTCCTAACAGCCCATGATCAGTGATACCATGAGACGCTTCCTAACAGCCCATGATCAGTGATACCATGAGACGCTTCCTAACAGCCCATGATCAGTGATACCATGAGCCGCTTCCTAACAGCCCATGATCAGTGATACCATGAGACGCTTCCTAACAGCCCATGATCAGTGATACCATGAGACGCTTCCTAACAGCCCATGATCAGTGATACCATGAGACGCTTCCTAACAGCCCATGATCAGTGATACCATGAGACGCTTCCTAACAGCCCATGATCAGTGATACCATGAGACGCTTCCTAACAGCCCATGATCAGTGATAGCTCCCCACCCGAAGTTTTTTTTTGAAACAAACAGAAAACGACTAAAACAACTTTCATATTGGCATAGCTGAAAATACATCATTGGCAGTTTTTTTTAACAATATAATCCCGAGTCGTCCGTGACGTTACCGCGTCACAATAGTTCAGTCACCGAGCTACGAACTTGTAAATGATGGTGGTTCCAGACGATTTTTTACTCAGGCTTAAGACGTGTTTTGGGTCCTACATTCTAAGACCAAATGCCACCTCTTGTAAGTTTTTAGTGTCAAAGTTCACTGCCCGTGGTAGTCTCCACACGGGCAGTGAACTCATCGAGGTCGGCGACTTCAGGGGATTTGCGAATGCCACAGACCCTAGTCATGATTTGTGTTGTCTTTAAATAATGTGGCACTGGAATTAGTGAATGAGGGAGATGCTTGAGACTAGCGTAGCAATAGCAATGCAAGTTTATCCAGTGATCTTGTTATGTTGCACTTTCGTCAAGGCAAAGTGAAACCGGGAGTGACCAATATTAAAAATACTTTTTCGAGGGAAAAAAAGATGCGTTGACACTCCTTGCTGCCGCAGGAATTGTAGTCACTATGAACACTAATCTAAGACTGGAAATGTTATATTTTTGCCTGATTTAACTTCCGGTTCACTAAACCATAGGCGGAGGAACAGGGGGGGGGGGGGGGGGGGAGGGGGCATGGACCCACTTTTCGACCAATTTGTTTTAAAAAAAATGGCAAAAGGTTCGTCAAGACGAGTAGAGCCCAAATCTGCGAAGAAATCTTCCATAGGGATTGGGCTTCTCTCCAGGCGAGATCAAAGTTTCACTCCCCCAACACACACTTTTCGTGACGTTCCTACATCCTTGCACTAAACGACTCATGTGGACATACCAAGATAAAAAATAACTACATTAAATTATATGCAAAGTACACGAGTGTTGTGAACTCAGCTATCAAAAGCCAACACTCGGCGGTATCAATACAATACAATGCAAACGAAACTCGGGGGCTATAACACCTCTCCGTAGGCGTGAACTGAAGGCTCCAAAGCGTTGCGAGACAATGTGACCAGCTATACTTCTACCCGTGGACTAAGTTGAACCACGACTCAGTTTGTCCAGGTCGTGATTGCTGAACCTTCTCCTCGCCGCCATGTTGTTTTCTCCTCGCATGTTCTCACTACGAATCGTCAAAGTCCCTTTTGCATGTTTTGGACACAATGCTCTACCTTACAGACAAAGGAGAGACAATAATCGGTCCCCGTGGGAGAGGCGAATGAACAAATAACGTAAGGAGACTCCATGTTTTGATCTACAGACAATAGTTCATGTATTCATCACAGCTACGAAATATATAACCGCAACGAGATGACGCCAACAGTGAAAAGGCAATATGGCGTGATATTTCCACAAATGACACCATTGCCGTACCAGCACTGTCATATTGCCCATTATGGTGGAAGGTTCAACTTACCCTGATGCTCAGCTTGCACCGCTCGCCTTTGTTTTAGACAGTAGTCATTTACTCATACTATCAGGTATGTGATATATCAGGTATTTGATAAGTGATGACAGGGAGACTTTGGTACTAGACACCACTCATCGTTAACGGCGACTTTTTTATATTGGTTTATAATTAACTTTTTTACTTTGACTTTTTATAATTAATCCCCCGGTTGATGACTGTTTCTCTCATCAGCGTTCCTATCGACATTTTGAGTATGTCAGATTGTTCCCCTCAGGCTGCAAAAGGCGCTCACCACCTGCCCCTCGCTGCATCCTTACCGAGCCTATGTCGGAGCGCCGCCTCCTCCCCACGCTCGTCTGCCGTCCGGCGCGGCGCCTCCCCACGCTCTTCTGCCGTCCGGCGCGGCGGCGCTGCGCCACGTCTGCCGCTGCCGCCCGTCTCTGCGCCGCCCCTGCCGCTGAGCCGCTCCGTCAGCCGCCGGTGGAAGGCCAGCAGGTCGGCGCCCACCAGCTTAGTGACGTAGTTGGAGGGCACGAGACCGCGCCTGCCGTCCAGCGTCTCGCCGTCCAGGAAGCCGTCCTGGTCCACCTCGGCCCAGACCAGCACGTAGTCGCCGGCGTTCAGGCGCAGCTCCGACTCGGGAGCGTCGTTCGGCGAGTGCTGGAACGGGTCGTACGAGAACCTGACGGCAGAGGGAACGGACGGCTGGTCTGGAACGGGTCGTACGAGAACCTGACGGCAGAGGGAACGGACGGCTGGTCTGGAACGGGTCGTACGAGAACCTGACGGCAGAGGGAACGGGCGGCTGGCACGCTGCAGGATAGCTTTGGTGGATCGCACGTCTGGAGTAGAGCAGATCCAGATGAATTCCACAGAACGTCAAGTCTTACTCTAAAGAACCGAGCTAAAGCTCTCCGACTCTTTGAGTCGGTATGCATTAACGAAATGTGTACATGCATCGATTTTGGCCTGGTGTTCTATTCTGAAGATCGTTTTTAGTACCACACCAATAGTAAAATCAACGTGCATTTTTACATGCTCGAATAATTTCGAAACCGCAACCAACATGTCCGCAACTACTAAGATCAGCTTGTATTATTATACAAATGTATTATTCATTTTTACAGTGATTCAGTTCTATAGTGGACGAACGAAGCGAGAGGAACAGCTTCAAAGCAGACAGAGGTACCAGATTCGACCTCACACCCTCCTGTGTGCACGTTGTTCCGATACAGCACTGTTAGAGCTGCGCGTAGCAGAGCCAGCGGTACCCCCCCCCCCCTTCACTGACAACTCATTGTTGGCCTTTTATGACTCTCGGAAATCAAATATTGAACAATTGTGGAGTTCAGAAACTATGCTATTTTTCGTCAAACTTCAAGAATATGATTTTGCTTTATGTTTGGGAACTCAACAAGGACCCACGCCAAAGAAGAGTCTGTTTGCCCGTTGGTGTTAATTACTCGGCGCCTGGACGGTGTGACGGGTAGCACGTGCTATAGTATTATGTCTCGTGTGTCATAATAGCAACACCAATCAACCAGAACACGATGTGGTGTTAAGAGCAGTCATGATGAATATACCTATAATAAAGCACAATACTTTCATTTCCGATAGCGATCCCAGGTAGTCGATCCAAGAGTCCAAGAGATCCAAGAGTAGCGTGTAGCACGCTGTAAAAATCGCTGCAGACAAAATATATTTGAAAAATAACATGAAATATATGGCCGAACAGTGCGAAACGAGAGGGAATCTCATGATGATTCAACCGAATGCTTGTTTAACGGTAGGCCCAGAGAGAGCTCTGCCATGCTGACTGCTGAGTCTCTCGTAGCAGCGCAAGGGATACTGTCTGTCTGGGCATTACAATGCCCTTACACCTAATCCCAAGTGAGGAAAATGAAATAAACAGACCGGGCGAAGCATCGTCCACAAAAGCAACGGTACCAAACCCCAGGTCACGTTCAGTGAAATGGCTGGAATACCCATGATCAGATGCAGCACGCATTACTGTAAGAGCTTTGGCGATTCAATGCTTCTGTAAATTACGATACTTGGCAACTTCTGCGTTTAGGCGGTAGTTAAAGGAAATAGTTCACCTTCAACATGGGTTTTGAACTGAAATAGCAGTTTTGTAGCCCGTGTTGAGAAATCCTGATCTGGAACTTGTCTTGGCTGAAAAGACTCTCCAGCCGAAGATATTTGACTTTTTGGCGAAGGAATACGGCGCATATATGTTGTACCGTACCGTCTGAAAGTGCCAGCACTGCCATGGAGCATGCGCAGACCAATAACACACACCATAAAATCAATAATTTACAACTTTCTGTCCTGAATTGGCGCGATGTAGGACCATTTTTAAAAAGAAAAAAAGAAACTGTATTAAAAAATATAATAAAATCGTATTTTGAAAAAATGTCCGAAGGTGAACTATTTCCTTTAAATGTTAATCTTGCATACTACGTAGTGCGAACTGTTTGCACTGAGACAAATGTCACTAAGTTACAACACCAGAACCAGACTGGTTATTGATTCGACTCTGATTTTATCGATTGGAATCGTTCAATCAAATTTCCTTGAATACAAATATAATCGATTCACCACGAGATCTTTTGATTCATGAATCGTGATTGAATCAAAAACCGCATGAAATCAAGGCTGATTGAATCAAAAGATTTAGCGATTCAACGATTCAATTGAACATGGTAAGTTGTGCAAATATAATGCAGTCCCAGTGGCTACATTAATTTATACTGAAATATTATTACTGTAACAATGTTTTCATGATCATATATATGTATGTTTCCATTTGTATTTATTTTACATAAATTCAACCTATATATCTAAATGTTGAATCAAATGTGAATCGATTTTTTTAATTCTTTGAATCGGATAGAATCAATTCTCAACATTTTTCCCCATGAATCGAACGGTGATTGAATCATTCAGGTTCCAAAATGAACTGTCATTGAATCGTTCCAAAACAAAGTTGAATCAATAACCAGTCTGACCAAAACATGAAGTTATTGCAAAATATATTTTGTTAAAGGGAATGTTTCACCTTTGTATTAGTTTTAAACTGGGATAGCCATTATCTTGGGCCGTTATTGAAATGTCTAAATTACTAAGGTCATTTTCCCAAAACTTAACCGTTTTTCAACAATTTAATTTCCCATTTGCAAAATGACTCCCGGCTGGTGCAGCCGCTGATTGGCTGACAGACACTATTTCAGCCAATCCCACTTTGTCAGCCAATCAGCGGCGGTCTATAGCTTAATATGACGTCATCAAACCAAATGTTAAAAACTTTATTTTGAGAAGTTAAGTGAAGTTTTCGAGAGATAAAAAATATCACCATCGTTTTCAGCAGCACTTACTTCATATTTTCAACTTCAACCGGCGTATATTTGACAACTTCCAGAAAGGTGAAACATCCCCTTTAAAGGAAATAGTTCACCTTCAACATTAGTTTTAAACTGAGATAGCTGTTTTGTAGCCCATGTTGGGAAATCCCTATCTGCAAGTTTTCTTGACTGAAAAGACTCTCCAGCCGAAGATATCTGACTTTTTGGCGAAGGAATTCGGCGCATATATGATATACCGTACCGTCTGAAAGTGCCAGCACTGCCATGGAGCATGCGCAGACCAATAACGCACACCATAAAATTAATGATTTACGACCTTCTGTCCTGAATTGGCGCGATGTAGGACCATTTTTGAAAATAAAAAAAGAAACTATTCAAAAATATAATAAAATCGTGTTCTGAAAAAATGTCCGAAGGTGAACTATTTCCTTTAAGTGCGTTCATGGCTTAACCCGCGAGTTACGGGGGGGGGGGGCTATTTTTTGCCCCCCCTCCCGTTATTTTGCAATAACTCCGAAACCAACACTGGCATCGTCACCAAACTTGCAGTACCTTCTCTCACATTAATTCTACATATGTTGGCAAACGGAAAAATATGAGGCTATGATAGGTCAACCGGGAATAACGTCAGAGTGACGTCATGTTCTTCGGTTTTTGTTGCAAAATAATGGTTTGCGGAAAACGCTGTCAAAGGTACGATAACTGAGATAAACTCAATTGTTTAAATTAAATTACTGACAATAGAACGGGCTATCAAACTGTTATCTCGGATTTTTGAGTTTTTTTTAAATTCAAAATTTTGAGAAATCCAAATACACTTTGTTTTGTTGGTACAAAATTTTCAAGAAAAAACAGAATTATCCAAAAACCGGAATATATGTGATCGAGACGTATGCGGTGAATATGTGTACCAAATTTTAAGTCGATATCTTTATCAATGACCGAGTTATGACCTTTAAAGGACAAAAATAGACCACTTCTCACAGCATTACTATGTATAAAAAACGCATTTCCATTTTGGCTTTTTTCTTCTAATTATATGGAACAAACAATGTTCTAAGGTCATTTTTCGCGTTCTAGACGAAAAACAAACCCATACACATGTGTTACAACGCCTAATGACCGTAATCTGCAGTTTGACCTCGTGACCTCGGATGACCTTGACCTGACCCAAGGTAATAAACAGCTTATAAAGGTACTTAGAAGTGTCAGACACACTAATCATATATATTTATCGACAGCTTATGCGTTTAATATCACAATTTTGCGCGACAATTCCATCCATCGAGACCTTTTGACACGGTCAAACATTTTTTACTTGACCTGACCTGTGACGTCATCGGTGACCCTGAGGTCAACAATATTATATTTCCCTCGATAAATTTCCCAGGGATATCGAATGCCGTTTGAATTTTTACATTCGGTCCAGTAGTTCCGGAGATCAGAGGGGAGGGGGGAGGGCAAAAAATAGCCCCCCCCCCCCCCAGTAAGTCGCGTTATGAAATATACCCCACTAACTCGCGGGTTAATCTTCAAGGCAGACGTTCCCGAAATTGTACAATGTTGATGTGTAAATTAAGACATATTGCTTCATATCCTGTTGGTACGACGATTAAGCAGTATTGTTTTTAACATCCATTTACTTCTGCGTTTGCTTTGTCCATGACCTAAACAAATTTTAATTTGGAGTGGCGGGCCAGCCAACTGGTTGGCCCCCGTTTCCCTATGGCTGATGTTAAAATTCTTCTGACGTGGGGGGGGGGGGGGCGATCCTGGGGTCCCAGACCCCCCCCCCCCCCGGTGGCGATGCCCCCGACCTTAGCCCCCCACAATATGATAAGGGAACTCAGGTGGGCTTATCATTGATTAACTTTTAGGAGGATTAAATCAATCTTTATTCTAATCAATCCTAATCCTTATTGTTTGACTCTGTATTTTATAGTTCATTACCACTGCGTAATATAGCACCACATATTCGCATCGTACCAGCTAAAAACGTATACATTTATCTCGAAACTCAGGAAATGGAAAATGGCAGGATTGCAGGTCGCATGCGCTTATCGACAACGCTGCCCATACTAATTTGAGTCGTATCAATATCATGCCGATACCTACGAGGACTTACCGATACCGATACCGATACCGATACCAAGTTTTTCTTTAAACAAAATCGCATATCGAATTATGTCATGATGTCATTATTAGAGCACACTCATACACTGGATGTTCATGTTTTGTGTATAGAAACCCTTCATTGAAAGGGTTTCCCTGGTTGAAGTCGATGGGAACAGAAATATCATTGATCATTGCCTGAAAATCGCCAAGAAACCCGATCTGTAACGCAGAGTGGCTAAAGTTAGCCGGAATCGGCTAACTTGAGCAACCTCAATTTTTTATTTAAAATAACAACCTTGAATGCACAGAATCTCAACACTGCAACCACCTCGCAATACCACCAGGCTATCCACAAATTTGGCATCCCATATATGTTTTATTTGTGGCTTTAACAAAAACAGGGCACACCAAAATGTCCGAAAAGTATGCTAAAGTTAATTAAAGTTACCCTAAATGACGGTAGAACATTCGCAGCAATTTGACAAAGTAGCCGTTTTCACGAAGGATTATTGCACTGAAAAGTTTCTGAAAAGTTTCTGAAAAGTTTCTGAAAAGTTTCTGAAAAGTTTTGGTATAGAAGTCTTAGTATATTATACATTCCAAGAAATTAATGACTGATTTAGGCGATATTATCACTATTCAATAGTTATGGAAACATGTATTGAGCTCATAACAAGTTTATGATACAAAATTGACCGTTTTTTAAAGAACATATGCGTCTAGAATCCATTCGTTCAGTTTAGCATAACGTCATACAAGTTACTAAATCTGGCAGAGTCATGGATCACAGGTTTGTCTGCGCATGCGCAGTGATGTGCCAACATTGATTCGCTGCCGCTTATGACCCGCGTGCCGCACGCACATGGGCAAAGCCAAGCCGCACAGGCCGGCCTTCGGATTGGGCCGGAATGGGCGAGTCCATTGCGTCCAATTGCGTCACACTGCATTTGCTGCAATTCGTGTCACGCTGTTACCATGGGCATGCCCCTCAAAGAGTTCCCCCTTTGAAGAGGGAACCTTGTGCGTCAACTGCAGGAACGTGGGAGCCGTGGGGGCAGTGGGGGCAACTCGCCCCCGCAACTTTGGACCTGGGGCGACGCCCCCAAACTTTGGAGCTAGGTGGCGACAATCCGCCCACTTTTTACATGCTCTTTTAATTCTGAATTACATCAACGGCATTGCTGACGGAAACTTGCATGTATTTTGTGGAACAAAGACGCTGATCGGAGTGTGTTCCAGCTTTGCACCCCCCCCCCCCCACCCCATCCCAACTCCGGAGGTGATTGAAATGTGAGAACGGGCGCTTTTGCATAAGCTCGAAGTCTAAGATACGCAATGATGGTCCGCACTTGCGTTCATCCGTATATGCATAGTGACTTAATTTTCGTTACGTGCAAAACTACTGGCAGTCGTTCATTAGGATCGGTCGGAGAGGGCGCTTACCAGGCTTCAAAGGACCATACGCCCGCTTTAGAGTGCCCTTGGCAGGCCATAGGGGCTCTACGTAAGTCTGAAAGGGTCTGAGTGGGCCCTTGCTGGGCTTGAGAGCAGTGGCGTCGCCACGGTTTCAAAACTTGTACGGACACACCATGACATCGAACCTTTCGAGCGGGGTTAGGACGTGATCTTTTGCAGGGGTGTCAATACGGTGTTTAAAGGAAACCAGTCACTTTCATAATGGGATTTTTGCGCTGAGATAGCAGTTTTGAAGGCCATGTCGATGGAACTTTCACCCTGTTCCACGGGATATAGGGGCCGGGACGATTTTTCAGAGGCCCGCCGAGGGATTTGAACCCCGGTCGCCGGCACAGAAAGCTTAGAAAAGCGGCACAGAAGTCTTACCACTGTGCCAGATTACTCCCCCAAACACACTATCATAACATGCGTTATTTTCGAATTTTGCGCCCCTTTCGCACAATCTATACTGAAAATACGTGCCTATGTTATCGAAATATGTTGCTTTCGAGACAATTTTTTTTTTTTTGGGGGGGGGGATATCTGGATAATTTAGCCAAAGATTTTTAGCAAAAAAATAGCCAAAAGTGGGGCGACCATGGTATCCAGGCCTTGTTCCTACGCTTGTGATATTTTCGCTCAGGTCAATATTGAGGTCACCAGAAGTCATCGAAGGTCAAATTTTCCAAGTTCAGGACTTCTTTCCAGAAACATCCAAATATCTCGAAAACTATGATAGCTTGTAACAAACGGAGAAACGCAATCGAAAGCTCTTGAAAAATGTTATAGCTTAGGTGTCCTTAAATGGTAGATAAGGTCAATAGTTCATGGTCCAGAGGTAACCAAAGGTCATGTTGGCATTTTCTTCCCAAAAGTTGTTCGTCCATAACTTTTTACCTAATAAAGATAGATCAATCATTTTAACGCCATCGCGTTTGCCTCGTCAATACGATCCGCACCATCTTTATAGTGACCGGATCGGGTCAAGCTCAAAATATGACTTCAGGTCAAGGTCATTTGGTGACCCAGGTTGGTCATGTTGCATATGAGGAGACGCGTCTGGACGAGATAAACATTGTGTCATCAGTCATACGTCTCTAGCTAGCACGCCTCTAGCTCTCGCGTTTGTTCCTTGCATTTCCTAACATTTCAGGAGGCACATCCAAACGCCCCTCTCCCCAGCATGGCGCGGGTTAGACCTAATAGTTAATACACTGTGCTTGGATCTATGTAAAATAAAACGCGCATGCATCAGCGTTGTCAGCGCCAGGAGGAAGCCAAATACAGTTCAGTAAAATTACGGCCTGACCATTTGTGTTACTGGACTAGTGACTAACACGATAATATTTTGCGTTGCTCCCTCGCGCATTTCGCAATATCTCGTAAACTACCGCCAATATCGTCCCCAAACGTTCAGTACCCGCTTTCACATCAAGCACTGCTCACTAAACGGCTAAACGTTTTAGCAATGACAAGGGCAAAATGTCGATGCCTCTTGTCATTTTCGCACATACTCCTGTTCCGAACTCCACACGGAAAAGTTATCATTGCATTCCAACTGGCCATTTGTGCGTTCAAGTTGGGGAGGAGACAATACGATGTTTTTCTCTTCTTTCTGATGAGCAATAAGTTCCACGAATAGAGGTAATTCGTCACGATTCGTCAAAAATAGTCCATCTGAAGATAATTAGAATATAAACATTTCAGGTATTGCTATCTCTAATTCTGCACCTTCCAATGGTTCCGCAAACTTGTACGGACAGTCCGTACAAGTTTTTGAAGGCTCGCCAACTTGTACGGACACTGTCCGTACTGTCCGTAGTGGTGGCGACGCCCATGCTTGAGAGGGTTCAACGCCGGTTTGAGAGGGTCCTTTTCAGGCCTGAGTGGGTCCTTGCTCGGCGAGAGAGAGGTCATTTACCACTCCTGAGGGGGTCCTGGGCGGTTTGGAAGGGCTCATTCCAGGTCTGAGAGGGCCCTACGCCCGATTAAGAGGGTCCTCACCAAGCTTTGGAGGGGCCCAACGTCGGTCTGAAAAGGCCCTTCCCAGGCATGAAAGGGCCCTACGCCTGCTTCACACGACCCTTGATAGGCCTTAGTGGCCTTACGCGGGTCTGATAGAGCCCTTGCCAATCCCGAGAGGGCCCAAGGGTGGTTTAAGAAGGCCCTTGCAATACCTATGGTCCCTACGCCCGCTAAGAGAGCCCATACCGCACCTTAGGGGGTGGGCTTTGCCGGTTAACCCGCGAGTTGCTGGGGTATATTTCATAACGCGACTTACTGGGGGGGGGGGGGGGGGGGTTGCCCCCCCCCCCTCGGATCTCCGGAACTACTGGACCGAATGTAAAGATTCAAACGGCATTCAATATCCCTGGAAAATGTATCGAGGGAAACATAATATTGTTGACCTCGGGGTCACCGATGACGTCACAGGTCAGGTCAAGTACAAAATGTTTGACCGTGTCTAAATGTCTCGATGGATGGAATTGTCGCGCAAAATTGCGATATTAAACGCATAAGCTGTCGATAAATTGGTATGATTCATGTGCCTGACACTTCTAAGTACCTTTCTAAGCTGTGTATGACGTTGGGTCAGGTCAAGGTCATCCGAGGTCACGAGGTCAAACTGCAGATTACGGCCATTAGGCGTTGTAACACATGTTTATGGGGTTGTCTTTCGTCTAGAACGCGAAAAAATGACCTTAGAACATTGTTTGTTCCATATAAATAGAAGTAAAAAGCAAATACGGAAATGCGCTTTTTATGCATAGTAACGCTGTGAGAGGTGGTCGATTTTTGTCATTTAAAGGTCATAAGTCAGTCATTTTTTAAGATATCGCCTTCAAATTTGGTACACATATTCACCGCATACGTCTCAATCACATATATTCCGGTTTTTTGATAATTCTGATTTTTCCTTGCACATTTTGTTTTTAAAATAAAATATTTGGATTTCTAAAAATTTTGAATAAAAAAAATCAAAAATCCGAGATAGCAGTTGGATAGCCCTGTCTATTTTCAGTAATTTGATTTAAGACAATTGAGTTTATATCAAACATCGTATCTTTGACAGCGTTTGCCGAAAACCATTATTTTGCAACAAAAACCGAAGAACATGACGTCACTCTCACTTCATTCCCGGTTGACCTATCATAACCTCATATTCGTCCTTTTGCCAACATGTGTAGAATTGATGTGAGAGAAGGTACTGCAAGTTTGGTGACGATACCCGAGTTCGTTTAGGAGTTATTGCAAAATAACGGGAGAGGGAGGGGGGGGGGGGGGGGAAGTAGCCCCCCCCCCAGTAACTCGCGGGTTAAAAGGGTAATTTCTAAGTCTGAAAGCCCCTTTCTGAGCTTGAAGGGGCCATACGTCGGGCTGAGTTGGCCCTTCCCAGCCTTAACCCGCGCCGCGGCACTGGGGAGAGGGGGGGGGGGGGGTAAATTTTACCCCCTCCCAGATTTTCTCAATAACTCAAAAACTATGACATATATCAAAATGAAACTTTCGGTACCTTATGCTGCATCAATTATACGTCTTCTGTCAAAATTTGATGGAAATTGGTGACGAAGTTTGGGAGATAATGACGTTTAAATGACGTCATGTTATGCCATTTTTGGTGGAAAAACGTTGAATATTTGAAAAATCGTAAAAAATAGAGTTTTGATGCAAATTGCAAATCAAAAACGTCAACAGAAAGAAAATAGCATTATTTTACAAATGCTGATCTCGGATTTTCGAAATGATGGGTTTTGAATCCCCAAAATGCTAAAAAACAGATGGGAAGAATTTCCACAAAAGTTGTTTTCGAAGATACTAAAAAACGGAAGATATGTTAGAGAACCAAGTATAGACGATACCCAAACCAAATTTCAAAGCAATATTTTTTTTTTGGACTGAATTATGGTTTCCTAAGTATAAGCAACTCATGACGTCATGTTTTGAAGTTACGTTTTCTTGCTTTTAGTAACCAGATACAGACACATAAACGCCACTGCTGTATTTCTGAGACAAATTTTGTCTAGAAACATACCTTTTTTATTTAGATTAATCAATTTCAGATTTTGTCTTTATTGTGACCTGACTTTGACCTGAGGCCATTATATGGGGTCAGGTTGTAAAAATGGCTGCTACTATCGAAATATATGTGTAAAATAACCAATACAACATGTGTCGCATGGCTTTCGTAGACCTGTGACCTTTTGTGACCTGACCTTGACCTTGACCTTTGCTTACAATTTCACTTTTGCTTATGCGGGAGATGCATTATACATTTGAGAGCACTTTGTGATATAATGGTCGCAATCTAAGTCTTTGGATCGACAGTATGGCCCAAAAACCCAAATACCTCAATTTTTACATTTTACCTGACCTGACCTGACATGTGACCTTATTTTTTTTTTTAAATCGGGTATGCCTTAGATTCTTCTCACTGAGAGCTTTCGATCGCCTCCTTGCGCGTCTCGCTGCGGGTCATTGGTTCGGAAGATACGAGGGGGGAGTAAATTCCCTCCCCCCAGCGCCGCGCAATCGGCTGGAGACCCCAGCGCCGCGCGGGTTAAAATGACTTCGCTGGTTTGAGATGGCCCTTACCAGGCCTCAGAGGACCCTAGGCCGGTCTGAGGGGTCCCTACTAGGCCTCTGAGGGCCCTATATCGTTTTGAGAGGTCCCTTTCCAGTCTTGAGAGGGCACAGCCAGTCTGAAAGGGCCTTCCCAGGCCTGAGACTGGCCCAATCTGGTCTCAGAAAGCCCTCGGTTGGTCTGAGAGGGCCCTTGCAAGGTCTGAGGGGGCTCTCGGGCCGTTCGCGAACAGAGAAGGTTGGCGAACTGCCCCTTGGCTACGCCCCTGGTCACGCTGCCACCCATGTCAGAAGGCAACATACCAAAAATAAAATATTCAATTTTACCTGACAGCTTCACCTGGCAGTGGGTGTCTCAGTCCGTTGGTGATATGCATGAATAAATACAAATAAATACATATATTTAATGGAGCTATCGATTGGCAGAGACCCGATTGCATTTGGGTGAGAGTGCCAAAGTTATAAGCTTCTGAATAGTACGGCCCGGCCGGGCTATGTAGGCATGACCAAATTTAAATTCATCTAAGTTGACGAAAAATCCCACGCAGTGCTTCGCACACGATTGGTAAATAACCAATGCTAAGCATACAAGACCCAAACGGTGGCGTCGTGTGATGTGGCGTCGTGAATCTTATTGTGATGATTGCGAAGCAATTCATTGTTAGTCGGCGCTTTAAGGAAGAGCGGGTATGTTTAGACGATTTCATGCCGTTTTTGTCGCGATATTATGTCATGGAGAAAATAATTGCTATGAAAAAAGAGAGAATGGATAAGTTTAAGGCAAAATGGAAACCATTCATAAATGAAGAACTCCAAATCAATATTGAAAAGAAAAGGTCTGCCTGCGGCAACCCTAAACCCTGGCGGGAGTGGGCGGGAGGGGGATGTGGGTGTGTGGGAGAATGGTGGGGGAGGGGGTGTAAACGAGCGTAAGCCGTACATTGATCGCGATTGGGCGATAAAGGCCGTTAGTCCGAGTGTGGCGCTGGATGTCACAGGAAACAATGATAGGATAGGCCCCGCCCTTTCCCCACCCGGGCTAACCCGGGACCGGACCTCAGCATGTGCTGCAGGGCCGGTCGACCGGCCGGGCGTGCGGGGCGCCGGCCACGCTGGCCGACGGCTCGCACGCCCGGCCGGTGGCGAGGGGGCGCCGCTTCGCGAACGGGAGCCGCTGAAAAACGCGAGGCGGCGCGGGCGGGGCCACCGATGGGCCCTTCGGGCTAATGGGCCCAATCGGGCTGATAGGCACCGATGAGGATTTCGATGTTGTATGGATGATTAAATGTTTGTTTTTAAGTGTTTATGTAAAAATGATAATACAAGTGTTTATGGCGGAGAACAAATGAGTGCGACAATGTGTGCAGTGCTGTTTGTATTGATGTTTTTTTTTGTGTGAATAAATTAGCCCTTCGGTGGGATACAAAAAAAAGAAGCATACAAGACCCAAACGGTATGCTCATATTCGAAAGTTCGGCACTCTGGCTCTGAATTCAGACCCAGCTTGTGCTCCAGTTCCGTGCATTTTTTAAAAACTCAAGTGCCGATACGCACTGTCTGCATGATGTCCACCAGGTATTTTCTAGGGATTTTTTTTGGGGGGCAAAATTAGCTACCTTTTTAATAGGGCAAACCTATTAGCTTCAATATATAATAATAGACTACAATGTATCGCTCCTTTTAGCTATCATTTTTGCCTCGGATCTGCCAAAAAAAAGTTCGCCCCCCCAACTTGAAAATAGTTCCCACGCCCCTGGTCAACTGTTCGTCCCTGTACGTAAACAGCGATGTACGTCGGCACGCGCTGCTTGCCGTCGGGACGCCCCTGGTCAACTGTTCGTCCCTGTACGTAAACAGCGATGTACGACGGCACGCGCTGCTTGCCGTCGGCACACCCCTGGTCAACTGTTCGTCCCTGTACGTAAACAGCGATGTACGTCGGCACGCGCTGCTTGCCGTCGGCACGCCCCTGGTCAACTGTTCGTCCCTGTACGTAAACAGCGATGTACGTCGGCACGCGCTGCTTGTAAGCCTGTCGATGCAGTATTTCAAAACGTTAATACAATACTTTTAAGGCGTAATTATTTCTGTAAACGAATTCTCAGACACGTCCATTCGGTAGTTGCAAACAATAAGCATATGCAAACCCTGCTACGGTCGGCTCGGGCCGCTCATACGTATATTTGCCCCTAGTTGACGGAAGTAATAAGTAACCTAATAATGATGGATTCGGCTACAGCCTGAAACCACTGCCCGACAATGGAACTTCAGCTCTAGGGCCGATAGAATGAACATGCCGATCGAACCGACAAGTGGGTCCCAAGGCTGAAATTCAGCGCCGATGAATCGTGAGTTATCTCCAGGTTTCTACAGTAAAAGATCACTTGTCACATTAATATGAACAACCAGTTACATATTTTGTATGTTTCATCACGACACTTGAACGTACTTAATCTTAAAGAATGACGCCATTCTGTTACTAGCTTGCCATGCAGACAATTAATGACTTCTAACCACTAACTTTCGACGAGGATAAGTCAACCTGTCTCTCGCTGGAGACGGACGCACGACCGTCGCCCACGCCCTGTCTAAGTTGACTGAAGTTCGGCAACATTTATATCGATGTGAGGCGGACTCAGGTTCAGCCAAAATAAATAGCCGATTCCATATGCCGCCAACGATACGTGTGGTATTCAAGCACGAGCTACACGCAGCTCTAAACTTCCCCGGCCCTGGTGAGTGCCATAGCCGACATGTTGGGGACTCACCTGACCACATGCACCTGACATTTGCCCTTGCCGGGCACCTCCAACACGTCAATCAGGACCGGTGGCAGCGGTGCCGGCAGCTGCGCCACGCCTGCCGCACTGGCCGCCAGGTGCGCCGCGTTTGTGCCCAGCAGGCCGGCCGCCACGCCGTTCACAGCGTCCAGTCGTCCTGCAGCCGGCACAACAAGTGTCGCTGATGCCCAATGTAGCCGTGACACCGGCGGCCCGTGACACTTCACGAGCACACCGGTAACACCGGTATTACGCTGTCAGACTGTTCACGATGCTGATTCGCGTAAATATGTGACAATGCAATGGCTGGTAATGGTGCGGCAAAGATATACGCAGTAGTTCTAAATGTTCACATTTGCACAGTCAAGGGCAACATTTTGGTTGGCGTGTTGCAGGTCGTACAAAGTGGCTACAAAGGCAGCATTTTGGCGGGCAAAATGACTGTCTGGTGGAGGTAATGGTGCTATAAAATTCATCGAGATATTGGCTTCCTGGAACAGGTTGAGATAATTCTAGCATTACACCACATCGATTCGCACAGGCGACGAATGGAGCCAGTACCTATGTATTCCTGCTGTATAACAAACCATTTTTTTTTCTCACATTATATTATTTAATCTAGAATAATACGTTTTAGAACAAGGTACTTAATAAAGTTTCAGCGGCACTGGCGCCGGACACAAACTGGCTGACTAACTGGATCGCCATATTCATGTGGAGCTTTTAAAAGTAACTTAACAATGCCAATCAAATTCAGACTCGGTTTCACTGACGGCACACCGAGCCGTCCTTACCCGCCGGCTGGAGAGACGTCAGTCCGACCCTCTGCCTCTCGGAGAAGATGGCGTCGACCACTGACACGGCTGACGTCAGCGGCCTCAGCGGCGGCTGCTGGCTGATGTGAGCTCTCAGCAGGGCTGGCTGCTGGCTGATGTGGGCTCTCAGCAGGGTGGGCTGCTGGGCTGGCTGAGCGGGCAGGCCAGGCAGAGCGGCGCCAGCCCGGTGTCGGATCAGGGCCGGCTGACTGAATGTTACCGATTGGTTCGCCAGTGCTGACTGGCTGTTTAGCGGATATTGTTTGAGGATTCCGGACTGACCGACGATCTCAGAGTGACTCAGCAACCCCGAACTGCTCAGTATGGGAGGCTGACTGAGGACTCCAGACTGACTGAAGACGCCAGATTGACTGAGGACTCCGCCGGACTGGGTGTTCAGCTCAGACTGACTGAGGATTCCAGAGTGATTATGGATTGCAGACTGGCTGATGATTCCGGACTGGCCGATAAGTCCGGACCGACTAAGGATTCCGGACTGATGACTGACCGACACCTGTCCCGGTTGACTGAAGGCGCCCACCCGATCGATATATTTAGCATCACTGCCAGATAGTGCCAGAGAAGCTGTTAGGGATGACGGAAACGTAGCATCTAACTTACTGGTACCGGTAACTCCAGCAGAGCTACTTCGACCTGAAACAAGACGCAGTGCTGTTAAGACGCTTCAGCCTCAGAGATGCCTCTGAGCCCAGAAGTGAAAAGAAAATGCATTCCCCGATCTGCAATAGTCTGCATTGCAAACAAACCACGGAACAATGATATTTGCTTCCGCAACAACGAAATATCAACGCCACAAGCAATGTAAGACTAATGCTACCGATGTCAGTTCTTGATCAGTCGACTGTAAAGCCAGCTTAATCACACTTAATGATCGAACCTAACTCGCTTCCAGCCGGTCAGATTTCTTACCAATATTTGATCGGTTTTTGTCGAGCTCTGCAAGTATTTTGTTGTCGTTCTGGATTTTGGCCATGATGCCGTCCAGGTCGATACTGGAGGCGACCGAGCGGGCGGCCGGCGATCGAGCCGCGCCGGAGACGGGCAGCTGGATGTCGCTCGGACGACTGGTCCAGTCTGAAACACCACCGGTCACAGTCGCACAGTCACAGTCACAGTCACAGTCACAGTCACAGTCACACTCACAGTCACAGACACAGTCACATTCACAGTCACAGTCACAGTCACAGTCACAGTCACAGTCACAGTCAGAACCACGGTCACCTCAGCCATGGCCACGGCCACGGCCACAACCACTTACCATCATTTTCTTTCCATCGCTCCATTCCTTCCTCCTCTCTCTCTCGCTCTCGCTCTGGCTCTCGCTCTCGCTCTCGCTCTCGCTCTCGGTCTCGGTCTCGGTCTCGGTCTCGGTCTCGGTCTCGGTCTCGGTCTCGGTCTCGGTCTCGGTCTCGGTCTCGGTCTCGGTCTCGGTCTCGGTCTCGGTCTCGGTCTCGGTCTCGGTCTCGGTCTCGGTCTCGGTCTCGGTCTCGGTCTGGCTCTGGCTCTGGCTCTGGCTCTGGCTCTGGCTCTGGCTCTGGTTCTGGCTCTGGCTCTGGCTCTGGCTCTGGCTCTGGCTCTGGCTCTGGCTCTGGCTCTCTCTCTCTCTCTCTCTCTCTCTCTCTCTCTCTCTCTCTCTCTCTCTCTCTCTCTCTCCCTCTCTCTCTCTCTCTCTCTCCCCTCTCTCTCTCTCTCTCTCTCTCTCTCTCTCTCTCTCTCTCTCTCTCTCCCCTCATTTTATATGTCTCTGAGCGAACCACACAGGCTGTACCCATTCCAGACACTCCCACACTGGGTCGTTGGGTCGTCCTGGCGTCCCGCGAGAGGTGGGGAGCCATGTGGCGTCAGCGGTGGCGCCCAGCTAAAACCGAATCATCGCCAGCCCCATCAGAACCGGACACATTCAGGAGGCACATTAGCTAAATGAGACCCATAGCTCAGATAGCGACAGACACACTGGACCGGCGTTGAACTGGAACACTGACTAACGAACTGAAAACGGGAAAACGGGAAGATTCTATGAATCCGACTCAGTCAGTTTTGGATCTAAGTAAATATATTATATTTAGTTACTTGTTTTTTTAAATATAGTGGTGTATTCAAATACAGTGGTGTATTTATATCCGACATTTTAACTGGACTATCTTTTTCCTGAAAATGGGTCAAACTTACGCGTATCATTTTAGGTACCTAACACCATCCCAGTTCTATATGATGCATTCCATCGATGTGGGGCATTGCGACTTAGGGTAGACATATCATTATTACGTCTCGGACAGCATGTTTGTCTCAGGCGATCTGCAAAGTGTAGAGTGACTCTAACGAGCTGCAATTTGTTAGCATTCTTTTATTCGGAGCATCGCAAAAATAATTTCATGAATATCCTACATATGAAATACAAACTATTCCCTTCGCCTTTAATATCCCATCAACACACATCGCATCCTGTCAGCGTGGATGGCATGATAGCCAGACGCATTGACACACTATAATTCCTCAAAACCCCGCAGCTCTTGGTAAACACGACAACAATCTGGTTCAGATGTGGTCACTGCAGCTGGTTTTGTCGGTTGGAGATGGCGGTTCACGCTCAGAGGGAACACTGCTGATGGTAACGTTACCGGGCTACGAACATGCACCGAACGGGGGTTTTCAGTGGTTCCGGTGTAAAATGAGCCAAAGATTCCGCAGCCTTCTTCGCTCGAATCCGAATGTGTGACGCCCATTCTGGCTATTTTACCGATCATTTGATGTTTTACCATCATCACATTGCTCTCGCATTCACATGTCGTGTCACGACAGTTCGTTTGTAGAATATTTATGCCCATATTAAAGGGCATGTACCAGTGGTAAAGATTAGAAGAAATTTACATTTTTGGGCGTTTGTAAATACAATGTGAATGATTCGATTGACGGGATACATGGCATGACAAGGTCAATAAGGTCGCATACAAGGAACCACTATCACAGCTTCCTCACCCTTACTGCCCTAGACGGTCGGTTAGCCCTTTCTCCGGCATTGTCGGCTATTCTGACGGTACGCCTCATATTTCAGCGTGACCACTTCACTCCGTTGAACAAAGGCCTGTCTCAGCTGTAGTTATGTTTTCACGTTTTGTGTGAATGCTGTTGAGACTCCCTGATAGCTTCATTTGTACACTAAAATGGCATACATTTTGTAGGGATGCACAGCGCCTCCATACAATCTCATGGTTTCGATGTTTAATTTCCAGGAAACCCTTATTTCAGTGTCGAGAACTGTGCTCGACTTTCTCTCAGCGAACTTCCGGGATCGGCTGGCGGCCGGGGAGTGGCTGCCCCAGTCTGATCAATGCCCAGCATTTCAGCGAAACTAAAACCAGAAACTTTTGCAATGTGCATATCTTTGACATTTTCATATAAAGTCGAAGGTTGTGTTTGAACTGCATTCCTATAAAACGTAAACAACCTGCCTGGAACTGACTATATTATATAGCTTTTGATCGGCCGAGTGAAGTGCTTACTGATAAATGTGATGAGAACAGTGAACATATCAGGATCGGCAAGTGGACTGCAGACTGGACGTTCAAGATAGCAAGGGTGAGGAGTCCACGCTAGCCGTTATCGCAACTGTGTGTTCCTTTTTAGTAATTTCGATGATTAAATCGGCTTCATTCTTTTTACAAATCACCCAAAAGTGTTATTTTCATCGGATTCTCATCGCTGAGACATGTGCATTGCCTGTGACCAGTCCACAAGACAATTACCGTGACAACAAATGTAGGTAAGTCCGGGGTACCTCGATAAGTCAAATACACACACACATATATATATATATATATATATATATATATATATATATATATATATATATATATATATATATATATATATATATATATATATATATATATATATATATATATATATATATATATATATATATATATATATATATATATATATATATATATATATATATATATATATATATATATATATATATATATATATATATATATATATATATATATATATATATATATATATATATATATATATATATATATATATATATATATATATATATATATATATATATATATATATATATATATATATATATATATATATATATATATATATATATATATATATATATATATATATATATATATATATATATATATATATATATATATATATATATATATATATATATATATATATATATATATATATATATATATATATATATATATATATATATATATATATATATATATATATATATATATATATATATATATATATATATATATATATATATATATATATATATATATATATATATATATATATATATATATATATATATATATATATATATATATATATATATATATATATATATATGAATTTACGTAAAGTAACATTTCAGCGAAGACGAATTCGGAATCTGCAGGCCATTTTACAGAACTAACACCCATAACCTCAGATCGGTATTTGTGTTGCCTAGCAGGATCAACGTCAGCAGTGAGCGGGGCACCAATCACCATAATCCTACGCTGCACCAGTCACCATAATCCTACCCTGCACCAATCACCATACTCTACGCTGCACCAATCACCATCCTCCTACGCTGCACCAATCACCATACTCCTACGCTGCACCAATCACCATACTCCTACGCTGCACCGCCGGCGGTCTGGCGGGGTGGTAATAGATGGCCGTACCGACTTACCGGGGGCGGCGTGCACCTCAGCCAGCGCCTCCAGACTTATCGGGGGCGGCGTACACCTCGGCCAGCGCCTCCAGACCTACCGGGGGTGGCGTGTACCTCGGCCAGCGCCTCCAGACTTACCGGGGGCGGCGTGCACCTCGGCCAGCGCTTCCAGACTTACCGGGGGCGGCGTGCACCTCGGCCAGCGCCTCCAGACTTACCGGAGACCGCGTGCACCTCGGCCAGCGCCTCCAGACTTACCGGGAGCGGCGTGCACCTCTGCCAGCGCCTCCAGACTTACCGGGGGCGGCGTACACCTCGGCCAGCGCCTCCAGACTTACCGGAGGCGGCGTGCACCTCGGTCAGCGCCTCCAGACTCACCGGGGGTGGCTGCACCTCGGCCAGCGCCTCCAGACTTACCGGGGGCGGCGTGCACCTCGGCCAGCGCCTCCAGACTTACCGGAGGCGGCGTGCACCTCGGCCAGCGCCTCCAGACTAGCCGGGGTGATGGACGTGCCGAGCGGGCTGGAGCGTGACGTGCAGCCGTTGGACAGCAGAGACCAGTCTGGAAGCAGCGACACATCACCGGCTCGGCCCGCCCGGGTATCGACTGAACGGAGAGCATCAACACGTGGCCACAGACGCAGGAACATGTGGTCACCTGGGGCTCAGCTTTTCCGAACGACCTACATGCAAGAATCTTCAGAGCTAAAGAAACGCCGATGGCAAATACGCTTAAATAGAGTGTGTCTTGTGTACCCGAATGTCTAAAGGCGGCCGCACACTGCGCCATTCGGCGCGCGATATCACTGCGAAATTCAGCGCTTCCGCGGTGTTCGGCACAGAAAAAGCTCGTCCGGACCAGCTTTTTTGCGACATTCTGCCAGCAGACACGCGCCGAATGTCGCAGTGTGCGGCCCGCTTTAGTGATGGCTCCCAGAATCACTGGCAAGTACATACAATTTGCACATGCTGTATTTTCTAATTGATATCACAACCGATGGCTCGTCGAGTGTAGACACAGCACTAAGACTTTAAACCAACCGTGGGCGAAGACTTTAAACCAACCGTGGGCGAAGAAGAGCCATCGGGTAAGGTTCAAGCTAAAACGATGCATGCAAAGTCTTGAAACCGGGCGGGTTTAACGATATTGTTGCTCTGCATGTTAATAAATGTCTTGCTTAAAAAGGTTTTCGATATTTTATTAGAGACTCTTCGCTTAAACAAATCCGAATTTGAGCTAACAATATTTCGCGCCCCACAGACTAGCACCATCGGATTTGCTCTTAGGTCGGTATACTTACCTGGTGTTACCATGCCCTCGGGTGTATACTTACCTGGTGTTACCGTGTCCTCGGGTGTTTACTTACCTGGTGTTACCGTGTCCTCGGGTGTATACTTACCTGGTATTACCGTGCCCTCGGGTGTATAATTACCTGGTGTTACCGTGTCCTCGGGTGTATACTTACCTGGTGTTACCGTGTCCTCGGGTGTATACTTACCTGGTGTTACCGTGTCCTCGAGTGTATACTTACCTGGTGTTACCGTGCCCTCGGGTGTATACTTACCTGGTATTACCGTGCCCTCGGATGTATACTTACCTGGTGTTACCATGCCCTCGGGTGTATAATTACCTGGTGTTACCGTGTCCTCGGGTGTACACTTACCTAATGTTACCGTGTCCTCGGGTGTATACTTACCTAGTGATACCGTGTCCTCGGGTGTATACTTACCTGGTGTTACCGTGTCCTCGGGTGTATACTTACCTGGTGTTACCATGCCCTCGGGTGTATAATTACCTGGTGTTACCGTCCCCTCGGGACTTCCATCCATCCAGTTCCTGGGCTTGCTCTGCTTTTTAATGGAGGACATTTCCAGCATGAGTTCTTCATGCCGCAGGGACTGCACTTCTGTCTTTTTCTCCAGTTCACGGAGCTAAAATGCAAATCTAGACGTCAGGGTTGCATAAAATGTGTTCTCATTTAGTGGCCATAAATTGTCAAAACTTCTTGAATCGTCAAGCAGCGACGATCCATATTTTATCATGCAAACATGGAAGTTTGTGCACTGCGAGCTGTGAATTGTAGTCTGAGTCTTAAGCCTGCTAACCAACTTATCGACCCGGGGATCCGACAGACAGACAGTTCAGCAGGACTGCTAGCCGAGTCTAGCCTAGGTCAGACAGTGCGGCTGGACTGCTAGCCGAGTCTAGCCTAGGTGAGACAGTTCAACAGGACTGCTAGCCGAGTCTAGCCTAGGTCAGACAGTTCAGCAGGACTGCTAGCCGAGTCTAGCCTAGGTGAGACAGTGCGACAGGACTGCTAGCCGAGTCTAGCCTAGGTGAGACAGTGCGGCAGGACTGCTAGCCGAGTCTAGCCTAGGTGAGACAGTTCAACAGGACTGCTAGCCGAGTCTAGCCTAGGTCAGACAGTTCAGCAGGACTGCTAGCCGAGTCTAGCCTAGGTGAGACAGTGCGGCAGGACTGCTAGCCGAGTCTAGCCTAGGTCAGACAGTTCAGCAGGACTGCTAGCCGAGTCTAGCCTAGGTCAGACTGAGTGCAGTTCCCTGGCTGAGTTCTCTGGGTGAGTGGGTGAGTTCTCTGAGTGAGTGGGTGAGTTATCTGGGTGAGTGGGTGAGTTCTCTAGGTGAGTGGCTAAGTTCTCTGGGTGAGTGGGTGAGTTCTCTGGGTGAGTGGGTGAGTTATTTGGGTGAGTGATTGAGTTATCTGGGTGAGTGGATGAGTTATCTGGGTGAATGGATGAGTTTCCTGGGTGAGTGGGTGAGTTCTCTGGGTGAGTGGGTGAGTTATCTGGGTGAGTGGGTGAGTTCTCTGGGTGAGTGGGTGAGTTATCTGGGTTAGTGGGTGAGTTTTCTGGAGTGTGTGAGTTCTCTGGGTGAGTGGGTGAGTTCTCTGGGTGAGTGGGTGAGTTCTCTGGGTGAGTGGGTGAGTTCTCTGGGTGAGTGGGTGCGTTCTCTGGGTGAGTGGGTGAGTTCTCTGGGTGAGTGGGTGAGTTCTCTGGAGTGGGTGAGTTATCTGGGTGAGTGGGTGAGTTCTCTGGAGTGGGTGAGTTCTCTGGGTGAATGGGTGAGTTATCTGGGTGAGTGGTTGAGTTATCTGGATGAGTGGGTGAGTTATATGGGTGAGTGGATGTGTTCTCTGGGTGAATGGGTGAGTTTCCTGGGTGAGTGGGCGAGTTCTCTGGGTGAGTGGGTGAGTTATCTAGGTGAGTGGGTGAGTTCTCTGGGTGAGTGGGTGAGTTCTCTGGGCGAGTGGGTGAGTTCTCTGGGTGAGTGGTTGAGTTTCTTGGGTGAGTGGGTGAGTTCTCTGGGTGATATCTGGGTGAGTGGGCGAGTTATCTGGGTGAGTGGGTGAGTTCTCTGTGTGAGTGGGTGAGTTATCTGGGTGAGTGGGTGAGTTCTCTGGAGTGGGTGATATCTCTGGGTGAGTGGGCGAGTTCTCTGGGTGAGTGGGTGAGTTCTCTGGGTGATTGGGTGAGTTATCTGGGTGAGTGGGTGAGTTATCTGGGTGAATGGGTGAGTTTCCTGGGTGAGTGGGTGAGTTCTCTGGGTGAGTGGGTGAGTTCTCTAGGTGAGTGGATGAGTTCTCTAGGTGAGTGGGTGAGTTATATGGGTGAGTGGGTGAGTTCTCTGGGTGAATGGGTGAGTTTCCTGGGTGAGTGGGTGAGTTCTCTGGGTGAGTGGGTGAGTTCTCTAGGTGAGTGGGTGAGTTCTCTAGGTGAGTGGGTGAGTTATATGGGTGAGTGGGTGAGTTCTCTGGGTGAGTGGGTGAGTTATATGGGTGAATGGGTGAGTTATCTGGGTGAGTGGGTGAGTTCTATGGAGTGGGTGAGTTCCTGGGTGAGTGGGTGAGTTCTCTGGATGAGTGGGTGAGTTCTCTAGGTGAGTGGGTGAGTTCTCTAGGTGAGTGGGTGAGTTCTCTGGGTGAGTGGGTGAGTTCTCTGGGTGAGTGGGTGAGTTATCTGGGTGAGTGGGTGAGTTCTCTGGAGTGGGTGAGTTATCTGGGTGAGTGGGTGAGTTCTTTGGGTGAGTGCGCGAGTTTCCTGGATGAGTGAGTGAGTTATCAGGGTGAGAGATGAGTTCTCTTGGTGAATGGGTGCGTTCTCTGGATGAGTGGGTGAGTTCTCTGGGTGAGTGGGTGAGTTATCTGGGTGAGTGGGTGAGTTCTCTGGGTGAATGGGTGAGTTCTCTGGGTGCGTGGGTGCGTTCTCTGGATGAATGGGTGAGTTTCCTGGGTGAGTGGGTAAGTTCTCTGGAGTGGGTGAGTTCTCTGGGTGAGAAGGTGCGTTCTCTGGGTGAGTGGGTGAGTTATCTGGGTGAGTGGGTGAGTTATCTGGGTGAGTGGGTGAGTTCTCTGGAGTGGGTGAGTTCTCTGGGTGAGTGGGTGCGTTCTCTGGGTGAGTGGGTGAGTTATCTGGGTGAGTGGGTGAGTTTTCTGGGTGAGTGGGTGAGTTCTCTGGGTGAGTGAGTGAGTTATCAGGGTGAGAGCTGAGTTCTCTGGGTGAATGGGTGCGTTCTCTGGGTGAGTGGGTGAGTTCTCTGGGTGAGTGGGCGAGTTCTCTGGGTGGTGAGTGAGTTCTCTGGGTGAGTGGGTGAGTTATCTGGGTGAGTGGGTGAGTTCTCTGGGTGAGTGGGTGCGTTCTCTGGGTGAGTGGGTGAGTTATCTGGGTGAGTGGGTGAGTTATCTGGGTGAGTGGGTGAGTTCTCTGGGTGAGTGGGCGAGTTCTCTGGGTGAGTGGGCGAGTTCTCTGGAGTGGGTGAGTTATCTGGGTGAGTGGGTGAGTTCTCTGGGTGAATGGGTGAGTTCTCTGGGTGAATGGGTGAGTTATCTGGGTGAGTGGGTGAGTTATCTGGGTGAGTGGGTGAGTTCTCTGGGTGAGTGGGTGAGTTCTCTGGGTGAGTGGGTTAGTTATCTGGGTGAGTGGGTGAGTTCTCTGGGTGAGTGGGTGCGTTCTCTGGGTGAGTGGGTGAGTTCTCTGGAGTGGGTGGGTGAGTTATCTGGGTGAGTGGGTGAGTTCTCTGGGTGGGTGGGTGAGTTCTCTGGGTGAGTGGTTGAGTTATCTGGGTGAGTGGATGAGTTCTCTGGGTGAGTGGGTGAGTTCTCTGGGTGAGTGGGTGAGTTATCTGGGTGAGTGGGTGAGTTATCTGGGTGAGTGGGTGAGTTCTCTGGGTGAGTGGGTGAGTTCTCTGGGTGAGTGGGTGAGTTCTCTGCTCTGTCACGTGTTCTCACCGTACTCTTCAGCGCCTGGACGGCGTCGACGGCGGCCCGTCTCTCGGTCTCGGAGATGCTCCCTCCCCCCTCCTGCTGTCGCAGCGTCGCATCCTTCTCTCGCAGCTGCTCCTGCACTGTCTGTCGCTGTCGGTCCAGATCCTTCTTGCGCTCGGACACATCGCGCATCTGCTGTAACGGCCGAGCGGCGCCAGTGAGGTGCGGGAAGACGGGTGAGCCACGAGGGAAGGAACATCCATTCTATATGCTAAATGATCCTAAACATTCTAGAGGCTTACACTCATAGGCGTACCCAGGAGGGGGGGGGGGGGCAAACGGGGCAATTGCCCTCCCCTGAAGATCCGTACGTGCCCCCTTTGGTCGACAAAATGAATGATTTATTTTTTAAGATTTTTTTGTTGTTGAAAATATGCCCCCTTAAAAATATAGGGGGCCAAATCCGGTGCTGTTTTGGTGGGGGTACCTTATGCCCCCTAGGCAAAAAATACCCCCTCCTGGAGTGAATCCTGGGCACGCCACTGCTTACACTTCACCTGCACACTTGGTTTGAACTTTGAACGATCAAGTCTATTTTCGGATTGGCCAAAAAAGGCCGTAGAAAGGTCATTTTTGAGACAAATGCAATAAACAACGTCAAAAGATATTATATAACAAGGGATGCAAAATGGCTATCCCGGATTTGTGGTTTTGTTTACCCCCAACAAAAAAATGGCCTAAAAAGAAAACAAAATAACATAAAAAAACGGAATACATGTTGGGGAACCATATATGGACAATACCCAAACCAAATTTCAAAGCAATATATTATTTTTTGGCTGACTTATGGCTCCCGAATTATGAGTAACTCATGACGTCATATTTTTTAAGTGCGTTTTTTGGCTTTTAGTGACCAGATACAGATACATAATCGCAAGCACTGTATTTCTGAGACAAAACTGGTCTAGAAACATGACTTTTTTTTATTTAGATTGATAAATTTCAAATTTTGACCATGTGACTAAAACTTGACCTGAGCTTGACACTAACTTCACTTAAATGAGGTCAGATGGTAACACTACTATCACTATCGAATTATACGTGTAAAATAGCAGCCCATAAAACATGTGTCGCGTGCCTTTCGGAAATCTTCTGCGCATAGTAACCTTTTGTGACCTGACCTTGCCTTGACCTTCCCAACAATCTCACTTTAGCTCATGAGCTGTAATAAATATATACATGTGTACTATATCTTTGGGAGCACTTTGGGTGATCATATTTGCAATCAAATTGGCTTTGGATGGAAAGTATGGTCCATAAACTCAAATGCCTCGATTTTGACCTTTGACCCGACCTTGACCTGATATGTGACCTCAATTCGAAAATATCGAGTAAACATTAGATGCGTTCTTTAAGAGCTTTCGAATACCGCCTTGCGCGTCTCGCTGCGATTATTGGTTCCGGAGATAACGAGGAGGGGGGGGGGGGGGGGGGGCAATATTTGCCCCCCCCCGGTCAATGGCGTTCGGCTGAGACACCGGCGTGGGTTTAAGGGAATGGTTCACCTTTGTATTAGTTTTAAACTGAGATAGGCATTATTTTGGGCCATTATTGAAATGTCTAAATTACTAAGGTCATTTTTACCAAAAATTAACCGTTTTTAAGCAATGTAATTTACCATTTGCAAAATGCACCCAGGCTGGTGCAGCCGCTGATTGGCTGACAGCCACTTTTTTCGCCAATCCCACTTTGTCAGCCAATCAGCGGCGGTCTATAGCTCAATTATGACGTCATCAGCCAAAATTTAAAAACTTAATTTGTATAAAGTTAAGTGACTTTTCGAGTGAAAAATATCACCATCGTTTTCAGCAGCACTTACTTCATATTTTCGACTACAACCAGTGTATATTTGACAACTTTCAGAAAGGTGATACATTCCCCTTAAGACGTTACAGCAGGCTACTGATTGGCCATCATTTCATGCCATGACCATTTTTTCGTTGTTATGAAGCTGCCTATTAGAGCTGCCACTTTTCAGGCCTGAAACTACCCGCGCCGTGCCGCAAACACTGTTCAACTGCCCACCACTACCCACGTGCTCAAATAAGCTGTCAACTACCCACAACTACCCTCAACATAAATTGTACTATTTTGGGATTGAAGACAATTTAAGCAAAAACATTTAAATTATGCAAATTCATGCAATAAACTTGAATGATATTGCTGATATGAAAGCGCAGTTACTGAAATAAGGTTGACAACTTTCCTTTTTTGAAAAGTTGAAAATTCTGCTACCCGCCAACTACCCACTTCAGCCAAATGATTGCTTGTGCTACCCACAACTACCCACGTGGGTAGTAACTACCCACGTCTCGTGGGTAAGCGGGTAGAAAAGTGGCACCTCTACTGCCTATATTTTTTTTTTTGTGGTAGCTTTAGGGTTTGCAAAGAGGCATGAAGCAGCAGTAGTGCCATCACTATAAAGATTAGGAAGATTGTCAGAATGAAACGATGTTTTTGGAGAACGTACTAATAAATGCGGTCATTCCTTAATTAGTAATTGCATAATGTTTGAGACAATGCCGAGTTTATATGAGTCGTTCAAACATAAAAAATAGACACTTCACCCTTCAATCAAATTGTAATGTCTTCAGTCTTGCAGTTGTTTTGCTTGCAATTTCACTCCATTACATCTCATAAGCTGATTTTAAATCGGCACTTAGCACCGGGACACTTAGCACCGGGATGTTACCTTCAGAACTGACTCCAGGGTGGAAATCTTTCCACGGAGGTGGCCTACTTCCATTTTGGCGGTTCCATACTCAGCCTGAACGCTATTCAAGCTCCTCTCGGGAGAGGCACATGTGGCGTTTAGCTGTAATAAATATATACATAGGTTAATGAGTCTTGAACTATCATTAGGGAGAAGTATTCATGAAAATATGTAAATAAAACACAATTTCTGCTTTAAAGAGTTGATGAGCAGTTACATCTTGATTTATTGTACCATATGTAGGCTAACTCTTAAATAAAAACACATTTAATACCTTATGCCAACAAACACTGCATATAGGGGCAATCAAAGTATTTGCAGTAAGTAGAAAGTGATAAATATTTCAGGTAGTACACAATATTAATGCAAATACATTTTTGCTATATTTGACTCGTTTTCAACTTAAATATTTTAGCTTTTTCTAGTCAGGCTGTTGCCAAAACATGTATTTTCGAGACTGAACATTGGAGGTCTCACCTGATCTAACTCGGACGGTTTTTGCTCGGCCCTGTTGCTGTGCAATGTCTGCTCGGTGTTGTCAAAATCTGTAGAGCATCCTTTTTCCTGCAATAAGGATATAATACGTCACGAAATATCGATATACACTATCGTCTCATCTCGTCTTATTTCGACATCTGGTAGTTGTTTTCCATTTAAAATTAAATATCGCGATGGAATGTAACTTTAGGTATTAAGAACAAACCGAGAGCGGCTCAGCTACCTTCAAATCGTGCCGACAGTAGCATTCCACAATGTCTGTCTGCATGTCCTGTGTATCTGTTACCGCTGGAGGGCGTCCCAGCGACTTCACGCCAATCGGTGTGCCGAATCCTATGCTTCTTTGTTTGCAGGTTGGTCACAAAATACAGCACCCGAGCAGTATTGACTATTCATCACTCAGCTGTTCTCAGCATGCGTCGTCTATACTTATAACTTATAAGACAATTGATTTGTATGTAGGGCGATAATTTGATACTAAGATTTGGTTACTGGGCGTCTGCCGCGAATAACAAGACGAACACGATAGGATTTATTCGCGGATATTCTGACGGGTTTCGATGCTTCTGCGTGACCGGCGCGGCGGTTGGTGCACGGGGCACGGATCTGAGTGGTGTAGGCCCCGGTGTAACGCGATTTGTGACGTGACGGATCTGAGTGGTGTAGGCACCGGTGCGACGCGATTGTGACGTGACGGATCTGAGTGGTGTAGGCCCCGGTGTGACGCGATTGTGACGCGACGGATCTGAGTTGTGTAGGCACCGGTGTGACGCGATTGTGACGCGACGGATCTGAGTGGTGTAGGCCCCGGTGTGACGCGATTGTGACGTGACGGATCTGAGTGGTGTAGGCCCCGGTGTGACGCGATTTGTGACGTGACGGATCTGAGTGGTGTAGGCACCGGTATGACGCGATTGTGACGCGACGGATCTGAGTGGTGTAGGCCCCGGTGTGACGCGATTGTGACGTGACGGATCTGAGTGGTGTAGGCCCCGGTGTGACGCGATTTGTGACGTGACGGATCTGAGTGGTGTAGGCACCGGTGTGACGCGATTGTGACGCGACGGATCTGAGTGGTGTAGGCCCCGGTGTGACGCGATTGTGACGCGACGGATCTGAGTGGTGTAGGCCCCGGTGTGACGCGATTTGTGACGTGACGGATCTGAGTGGTGTAGGCACCGGTGTGACGCGATTGTGACGCGACGGATCTGAGTGGTGTAGGCCCCGGTGTGACGCGATTGTGACGTGACGGATCTGAGTGGTGTAGGCCCCGGTGTGACGCGATTTGTGACGTGACGGATCTGAGTGGTGTAGGCCCCGGTGTGACGCGATTGTGACGTGACGGATCTGAGTGGTGTAGGCCCCGGTGTGACGCGATTGTGGCGTGACGGATCTGAGTGGTGTAGGCCCCGGTGTGACGCGATTTGTGACGTGACGGATCTGAGTGGTGTAGGCCCCGGTGTGACGCGATTGTGACGTGACGGATCTGAGTGGTGTAGGCCCCGGTGTGACGCGATTGTGACGTGACGGATCTGAGTGGTGTAGGCCCCGGTGTGACGCGATTTGTGGACTGCGGGTGACGCGGAGTCGCCGAGTAATGACAGAATGTATACGTATCTTACTACAATACTACAGTCGGCACTTCAATAGCCGTTTTCACGAAGGATTGATTCTCCGGGCGCTTTCCCCGGGTAATTTCATATTTGTAAGGCGGCATATGGCTCTGTGCTGGCTCTGCGCATGCGCCGGCCTTTTTCTTCTCCCGGACCGGCCATGTTCGGGGGGGGGGGGATTTACTTCTGGCAATTTGGCCAGACTGATGGGACAGGCTGTCATGTGATGGGACAGTGATGGACAGGCTGTCATGTGATGGAACAGTGATGGACAGGCTGCCATGTGATGGGACAGTGATGGGACAGCCTGTCATGTGATGGGACGGTGATGGACAGGCTGTCATGTGATGGGACGGTGATGGACAGGCTGTCATGTGATGGGACAGTGATGGGACAGGCTGTCATGTGATGGGACAGTGATGGGACAGGCTGTCATGTGATGGGACGGTGATGGGCAGGCTGTCATGTGATGGGAGGGTGATGGGCAGGCTGTCATGTGATGGGACAGTGATGGACAGGCTGTCATGTGATGGGACGGTGATGGACAGGCTGTCATGTGATGGGACAGTGATGGGACAGGCTGTCATGTGATGGAACAGTGATGGACATGCTGCCATGTGATGGGACAGTGATGGGACAGGCTGTCATGTGATGGGACGGTGATGGACAGGCTGTCATGTGATGGGACGGTGATGGACAGGCTGTCATGTGATGGGACGGTGATGGACAGGCTGTCATGTGATGGGAGGGTGATGGACAGGCTGTCATGTGATGGGACGGTGATGGGCAGGATGTCATGTGATGGGAGGGTGATGGGCAGGCTGTCATGTGATGGGACAGTGATGGGACAGGCTGTCATGTGATGGGACGGTGATGGACAGGCTGTCATGTGATGGGAGGGTGATGGGCAGGCTGTCATGTGATGGGACAGTGATGGGACAGGCTGTCATGTGATGGGACAGTGATGGGACAGGCTGTCATGTGATGGGACGGTGATGGGCAGGCTGTCATGTGATGGGAGGGTGATGGGCAGGCTGTCATGTGATGGGACAGTGATGGGACAGGCTGTCATGTGATGGGACAGTGATGGGCAGGCTGTCATGTGATGGGACGGTGATGGGCAGGCTGTGGTCAGGAGATATTAGCCGTTTTCACGAAGGATTTTGCGTTTGGGGTGATTGGGGCGTTTGGTGCGTTTGGGGCGTTTGGGGCGATTGGGGCGATTGGTGCGTTTGGGGTAAATGGGTCTATAGCTTGTAAGAACACGGCTTTTCCTGGTGATTTTTGGAATCAATCACAATTTTATGAATTAATGTATAAGTATATGCTCTTACAATGCAATATTTACCGTTAGTTTACTATGAATATTCAAATTCATCAGCAAATCTGGCAATTTTAGGTTGTGTTAGTTCCTTCTACAAAACATGCTGAAAACGCTCCAAAAAGAGGCTAAAAGTATATACTAGATAATCAGCTTTGATTAAATAAATTACGCAAATGACAGTTAGTTAGGGCAAAATTAAAGATATTAATGGCAAAGAAATATAATATTATGATGACAAATGCAATCAAATGCCAAAAGCATAGACAGGTCTTAATTTAGCGTCGCTCCGTCCCTCTGAGATCGCCGAATTTAGAGCGGTAACTTCGTTGGTTTCCGAAAACCGGAACAATCCTTACTCATTTATTTAAGCAACGAATCACGCCAAATGTTCTTGATTTGATTAAAGGGATATTGCCACCTCCGGAGGATTTCTAAAAAGTAACTTAAATGAATGGTGGGGATCAACAATCATGTATGTTCAAGCTCAAACTTGCTCCTGCAGCACCTAAAGCAGTGTATCGGCAAAGCATTTTGTATTTATTTCGGACTCCAAAACGTTGGTCCCAGCTGTGCTCAGTACTAGATTCATGATGGCCACTCTCGTCCAGTTTGGCTGTGGAATTGGCGCCCGCCCAAAGCCGAAGCGTCCGAATTCGCCGAGACTTGACCTTGAAAAGTCTATCTGTGTTATAAAGTATAGGTCACATAACTCCTACGGTCCCAAAGTCGAGCCATAGCAATTCTTGCTGTTTTATTATGAAAGAGGCTAAGGTTGTTGAAAATATAATTAACTGCATACGCTTTTTAATTTTGAAGTGCACTGACGGAATGGTGATGTTGAGTTTGCAACATTCAAAAGAAAATAACAGTCCGCAAAGAAGTGATTCTAAATAGTAATGTGGCGACTCCAATTTTACGAATGCTTGGCAAGCATGAGTGGTGCACATTAATTTTTTTATCTAATGGGGGGGGGGGGAGTTTCGGGAACCAAATTTTACAGGTGAAATCGGACACGCTTAATCGACATATACACACCAAAAACTCCATATTGACCTGTGAGGTGGCAATGTCTCTTTAATTTATTAATTTATGAATCTCACAAAAAAAAACTGAAAGGACCTCAGAAAAAGCACTTATAAACCCATGAAACATGCGGGCTTTCTGCAGCCACTGGTACTGAAAACTAAAAAAATGGCTGTTTTTCCCGGACCGGCCTGTAGCCATTTTCCGGGGGGGGGGGGGGAATTACATCTGGCAATTTGCCAGGAAAATAATTACGTTAACCGGTTTATGTGAGCCCGGAGCAAGCTAGGGAGTAGGGTATCTATTTTACGTTAGTGAATTGTTCAAAGCAAACATAATATTACATTACGTTAAGTATTTCGTTCAAGGTAAAAAATAAGTAAAACACGAGACACACATACATACATATTGTATTACATACACTCACGAACACACATACACTTGAACACAGTGCCAGTGTTGATGGAGCCGGGGTGCCATCATTGCAACAACGGGAGACTGTTGCCAGTCTCCCTGGCTCCGGCGCCCCGGCGAGACCTGGTTGTGGGATGTATTTAGCTGGGAGAAAAGTCCTGAATAATAAAAAACAGATCGAACGGACGGCATTGCTGGGAGCAGACCACAGCTCTGTGCATGCGCAACGTGACGTCAGGCGATCGGCCGGCCAGTCGCCATGGTGACCATTCGGCCTGCGCCGGAGCCACGTGGGGAACATGACGTCAAGTGACCGGCCCTGCCGGTCGCCATGGTGACCGGGTGGCGGCGCCTGCGCAGAGCCAGCGCAGAGCCGGAGCCATAATTCCCGTCATCTTACAACAAATGATCAAAACGAAATCGCTAATTATCATTAATTCTTGCTTTTAAAAGTGAATATGACTGAAAATATGAATGAACTAATTCATCTAGTTTTCATTGAAATAAGCTATTATTCCTGAAAACCATGTCGTTGCAAAATATGACCATTTCCCGAGCCAGCCACTTCCGGGATTCGAGAAAAATGGCGTCGCACAAACACTCCAGCATCCGGCAACACCAGAGCTAGTTTAAGATGAAATCGTTTATTTTAAGTAAACTATGGTGTTATCATTCAAATGAAATTTCCAGAAAAATGCATTAATACATGAAGTTGCGATTGATACCAAAAATCACCGGGAAAAGCCGTGTTCTTACGAGCTATAGACCCATTTACCCGAAACGCAAAGAAACTCTGTGCCGCCCGGTTACCATGGCCACCCGTCGCCTGACGTCACGTTGCGCATGCGCAGAGCCAGCGCAGAGCCATGGAGCCAGCATTCTCATCGTCTTACAACTAACCACGCCCGCAGACCACGGGGACGCAGCCGGGCGGCCATCTTCTTCGCAAAAATGATCAAAACAAAATTGCTACTTAGCATTAATCCTTGCGTTCAAAAGTGAATATGACTGAAAACATGAATAGACTAATTAATCTAGTTTTCATTGAAATAAGCTATTATTCCTGAAAACCAAGGGCCGCAGCAACCCACTTAAGACGCCTCGAGCGTCTGCAACACAGGTTTCTTATGTGGTTAGGATGTACAACCCAGCGCCCCTGTCCCGCCTTGGACTATTCTTCGCTGCTGAAACATTTTAAATGTCAGTCCATCAAAGCTCGTTTCATCCAAGCCGACATAAGATTTTTGCATTCGGTACTTCGCGACCGCCTTGACTGTGGAAATCTAGTGTCAATGTTTCACCTGTCTGTTCCCACTCGACGCACGAGACACACTGGATTGTTTCGTGTGCCGGGTGGTAGGGTGAATTCGGTACGGAACAGCTTTTTATCGCGGCTACCAGCGACCTGCAACATATTTATCCAGGGAATGCCAGAGACTGATTTATTTTGTTCAACTACTTTTAAGTCGCAAGCTTTTAAGTTTGCATGCAGCGAAGGCAGTTATTGATTCCCATGGGCGGGGCAGCGGTGCTGACTTTTAGTCACTTGCCCTACTTTTGCGTAGGGTAGCGGGATATTGGTTCACTTATTTATTGTCATTGTCATCATGTCTTAGGTATGAATGCGTGAATGTATGATGATGCGTGTGTTGTGTGCTTTGACTACAGCCGTAAGTGGGCTTCGGCCTGTGGTTGTTTTATAACTAATAAACAAATAATAAACAACCATGTCGTTGCAAAATATGACCCATTTACCCGAACTCCGCACTTTCGGGTAATTCGAGCACGATGGAGTCGCACCGAACGCCCGAAAACGCCCCAGCCGTCTGGCATCACCCGAGCTAGTTTAAGATTAAATTATTAATTTTAAGCAAACTATGGTGTCATCATTAAAATGGAATAACCAGAAAAGTGCATTAATTCATAAAGTTTCAATTGATAAAAAAAAACACTGGGAAAATTCGCGTTCTTACAAGCTACAGACCCATTTACCCGAAACGCCCCCAATCGCCCCAACCGCCCCAATCGCCCGGCGAATAAAATCCTTCGTGAAAACGGCTAGTGTGATATCTGATGCTGCTAATTTGACGGACGTCGAATAATCAGCTGACCTACCATTTTCAAGATGGCGGCTAACCGCGCCCGCCTGGCCTGACCGGATTCCGTCGCCCTGTTCCCGATACTATCATTTACGGCAGCAAAGGTTCGACGCCGCTTAAGTACATCACTTGGTCAGATTGAACCGCCGAGACGTGACCGGCCCCGGCTGAAAGTGTGGGCCAGTTCCGCCCCACCCACCGGTCGCTGCTGCAGGTCCACCGTCACTGGCCGCGCTCGAGGCTGAAGGCTGCTCACTGCTAGCCAAAGCACAGGCAAAGGTGACAGATTTAGATGGAAAACAAATGTCACGTGGCTTTGTCAAGGTGAAACTGGTGAAAGGGATCATTGGTCATTCTAAACAAAACCATCCTCCTCGCCAAAAGAAACGAAAATTCGCAGACACTTGCCAGAACAATAGCCGTTTTCACGAAGGATTTTGCGTTGGTGGCGATTGGGACGTTTAGGGCGTTTGGGGCGATTGGAGCGATTAGGGCGTTTGGGGTAAATGGGTCTATAGCTCGTAAGAACACGGCTTTTCCAGGTGATTTTTGGTATCAATCGCAAATTCATGAATTATTGCATTTTTCTGGAAATTCCATTTTAATAACACCATAGTGCACTTAAAATTAACCATTTCATCTTAAACTAGCTCTGGTGTTGCCAGACGGCTGGGGTGTTTGTGCGACGCCATCTTGCTCGAATTCTGGAAGTGGCTGGTTCGGGAAATGGCCATATTTTGCAACGACATGGTTTTCAGGAATACTAGCTTATTTCAATGCAAACTAGACGAATTAGTCCATTCATATTTGCAGTCATATTCGCTTTTGAAAGCAAGGATTAATGATAATTGGCGATTTCGTTTTGATAATTTGTTGTAAGATGACGGGAATGCTGGCTCCGGCTCTGCCCTGGCTCTACGCAGGCGCTACCGCCCGGTCACCATGGCGACGGGACGGCCGGTCCCTGACGTCACGTTGCACACGTGGCTCCGGCGCCGGCTGGCTGGTCACCATGGCGGCCAGCCGGCCGGTCGCCTGATGTTACGTTGCACATGCGCAGAGCCGTGGTCTGCACCCAGCAATGGCGTCCGTTCGGTCTAGAGCAGCCATTTTTGAGTTTTCAGTACCAGTGGCTGCAGAAAACCCGCATGTTTCATGGGTTTATAAGTGCATTTTCTGAAGTCTTTTCAACTTTTTGTGAGATTCATCAATTAATCAATTAATCAAATAAAAAAAACATTTGGTGTGATTCGAAATGCGTAAGGGTTGTTCCGGTTATGGAAACCAACGAAGTTACCGCTCTAAATTGGACGATCTCAGCGTGACAGAGCGACGCTGAATTAAGGTCTGTTTGTGCTTTTGACATTTGATTGCGTTTTTCGTCGTAATGTTATATTTCTTTGCCATTAACATCTTAAGTTTTGGCCTAACTAACTGTCAATTGCGTATTTTATTTAATCAAAGCTGATTATCTAGTATACTTTTTAGCCTCTTTTGGGGCGTTTTCGGTATGTTTTGTAGAAGGAACTAACACAACCCAAAATTGCCAGATTTGCTCATGAATGTGAATATTCAAAGCAAACTAACGGTAAATATTGCATTGTAGGAGCATATACTTATACATTAATTCATAAAATTGTGATTGATACAAAAATCACCGGAAAAAGCCGTGTTCTTACAAGCTATAGACCCATTTACCCCAAACGCCCCAATCGTTCCAAACGCACAAATCTTCGTGAAAACAGCTAATTTAGCCATTTTCACGAAGGATTTTGCGTTTGGGTGATTGGGATTGGGGCGTTGGGGGTAAATGGGTTTATAGCTCATAAGAACACGGCTTTTCCCGGTGATTTTTGGTATCAATCGCAACTTTATGAATTAATGCAGTTTTCTGGAAATTCCATTTTAATAACACATAGTTTACTTAAAATTCACAATTTCATCTTAAACTAGCTCTAGTGATGCCAGATGGCTGTGGCGGTTTGGGGCGTTATGTGCGACTCCATCTTGCTCGAATGCTGGAAGTGCGGGGTTCGGGAAATGGTCATATTTTGTAACGACATGGTTTTCAGGAATAATAACTTATTTCAATGAAAACTAGATGAATTAGTTCATTCATATTTTCAGTCATATTCACTTTTGATAGCAAGGATTAATGATAATTAACGATTTCGTTTTTATCATTTGTTGTAAGATGGTGGGAATGCTGGCTCCGACTCTGCGCTCCCATTTACCCCAAACGCCCCAATCGCCCCAATCGCCCCAAACGCCTGGCTCTGCGCTGGCCGCGTAGGCGCCACCGCCCGGTCACCATGGCGACCACGTGGCTCCGGCGTCAGCCGGCCGGTCACCATGGCGACGGGCCAGCCTGTCGCCTGACGTCACGTTGCGCATGCGCAGAGTCGTAGTCTGCGCCCAGCAATGCCGTCCGTTCGATCTAGAGCAGCCATTTTGGAGTTTTCAGTACCAGTGGCTGCAGAAAGCCCGCATGTTCCATGGGTTTATAAGTGCTTTTCCTGAGGTTCTTTCAGCTTTTTATGAGATTCATCAATTAATCAATTGATCAAATCAAGAACATTTTGTGTGATTCGTTGCTTAAATAAATGAGTAAAGATTGTTCCGGTTTTCGGAAACCAACGAAGTTACCGCACTAAATTGGACGATCTTAGCGGGAAGGAGCGACGTTGAATTAAGGCCTGTATATGCTTTTTACATTTTATTGCATTTGTCATCATAATATTATATTTCTTTGTCATTAATATCTTCAAATTTACCCTGACTAACCGTCAATTGCGTATTTTATTTAATCAAAGCTGATTATTTAGTATACTTTTTAGCCTCTTTTTGGGGCGTTTTCGGTATATTTTGTAGAAGGAACTAACACAACCCACAATTGCCAGATTTTCTCAAGAATTTGAATATGCAAAGCAAAGTAACGGTAAATATTGCATTGTAAGAGCATATACTTATCATTAATTCATAAAATTGCGATTGATACAACAACAAAAATACTGGGAAAAGCCGTCTTCTTACGAGCTATAAACCCATTTACCCCAAACGCCCCAATCGCCCCAATCGCCCCAAAAGCCCCAATCGCCCCAAACGCCCCACACGCCCCAATCGCTCCAAACGCAAAATCCTTCGTGAAAACGGCTATTGGATGCTGTATGGATTCTATTGGATGAAACTGAACTTTGGCCAATCCATCAAATATTCCGAAGCTGTGGGTCGATGCGGTACTTGAGATGGCCTGGGTACAGCTCGTGGTGATGGGACAGGCTGTGGTACAGCTCGTGGTGATGGGACAGGCTGTGGTACAGCTCGTGGTGATGGGACAGGCTGTGGTACAGCTCGTGGTGATGGGACAGGCTGTGGTACAGCTCGTGGTGATGGGACAGGCTGTGGTACAGCTCGTGGTGATGGGACAGGCTGTGGTACAGCTCGTGGTGATGGGACAGGCTGTGGTACAGCTCGTGGTGATGGGATAGGCTGTGGTACAGCTCGTGGTGATGGGATAGGCTGTGGTACAGCTCGTGGTGATGGGACAGGCTGTGGTACAGCTCGTGGTGATGGGACAGGCTGTGGTACAGCTCGTGGTGATGGGACAGGCTGTGGTACAGCTCGTGGTGATGGGACAGGCTGTGGTACAGCTCGTGGTGATGGGACAGGCTGTGGTCAGGACCGTGGTGATGGGACAGGCTGTGGTCAGGACCGTGGTGATGGGGCGGGCTGTGGTCAGGACCGTGGTGATGGGACAGGCTGTGGTACAGCTCGTGGTGATGGGACAGGCTGTGGTACAGCTCGTGGTGATGGGACAGGCTGTGGTCAGGACCGTGGTGATGGGACAGGCTGTGGTCAGGGCCGTGGTGATGGGACAGGCTGTGGTCAGGACCGTGGTGATGGGACAGGCTGTGGTACAGCTCGTGGTGATGGGACAGGCTGTGGTACAGCTCGTGGTGATGGGACAGGCTGTGGTCAGGACCGTGGTGATGGGACAGACTGTGGTCAGGACCGTGGTGATGGGACAGGCTGTGGTACAGCTCGTGGTGATGGGACAGGCTGTGGTCAGGACCGTGGTGATGGGACAGGCTGTGGTACAGCTCGTGGTGATGGGACAGGCTGTGGTACGGCTCGTGGTGATGGGACAGCCTGTGGTACAGCTCGTGGTGATGGGACAGGCTGTGGTACAGCTCGTGGTGATGGGACAGGCTGTGGTCAGGACCGTGGTGATGGGGCGGGCTGTGGTCAGGACCGTGGTGATGGGACAGGCTGTGGTCAGGACCGTGGTGATGGGACAGGCTGTGGTCAGGACCGTGGTGATGGGGCGGGCTGTGGTCAAGACCGTGGTGATGGGACAGGCTGTGGTCAGGACCGTGGTGATGGGACAGGCTGTGGTCAGGACCGTGGTGATGGGGCGGGCTGTGGTCAGGACCGTGGTGATGGGACAGGCTGTGGTCAGGACCGTGGTGATGGGACAGGCTGTGGTCAGGACCGTGGTGATGGGACAGGCTGTGGTCAGGACCGTGGTGATGGGACAGGCTGTGGTCAGGACCGTGGTGATGGGGCGGGCTGTGGTCAGGACCGTGGTGATGGGACAGGCTGTGGTCAGGACCGTGGTGATGGGACAGGCTGTGGTCAGGACCGTGGTGATGGGGCGGGCTGTGGTCAGGACCGTGGTGATGGGACAGGCTGTGGTCAGGACCGTGGTGATGGGACAGGCTGTGGTCAGGACCGTGGTGATGGGACAGGCTGTGGTCAGGACCGTGGTGATGGGACAGGCTGTGGTCAGGACCGTGGTGATGGGGCGGGCTGTGGTCAGGACCGTGGTGATGGGACAGGCTGTGGTCAGGACCGTGGTGATGGGACAGGCTGTGGTCAGGACCGTGGTGATGGGGCGGGCTGTGGTCAGGACCGTGGTGATGGGACAGGCTGTGGTCAGGACCGTGGTGATGGGACAGGCTGTGGTCAGGACCGTGGTGATGGGGCGGGCTGTGGTCAGGACCGTGGTGATGGGACAGGCTGTGGTCAGGACCGTGGTGATGGGACAGGCTGTGGTCAGGACCGTGGTGATGGGACAGGCTGTGGTCAGGACCGTGGTAATGGGACAGGCTGTGGTCAGGACCGTGGTGATGGGACAGGCTGTGGTCAGGACCGTGGTGATGGGGCGGGCTGGGGTCAGGACCGTGGTGATGGGACAGGCTGTGGTCAGGACCGTGGTGATGGGACAGGCTGTGGTCAGGACCGTGGTGATGGGACAGGCTGTGGTCAGGACCGTGGTGATGGGACAGACTGTGGTCAGGACCATGGTGATGGAACAGACTGTGGTCAGGACCGTGGTGATGGGACAGACTGTGGTCAGGACCGTGGTGATGGGACAGGCTGTGGTCAGGATCGTGGTCATGGGACAGGCTGTGGTCAGGACCGTGGTGATGGGACAGACTGTGGTCAGGACCGTGGTGATGGGACAGGCTGTGGTCAGGACCGTGGTGACGAGACAGGCTGTGGTCAGGACCGTGGTGATGGGACAGGCTGTGGTCAGGACCGTGGTGATGGGACAGGCTGTGTTCAGGACCATGGTGATGGGACAGACTGTGGTCAGGACCGTGGTGATGGGACAGACTGTGGTCAGGACCGTGGTGATGGGACAGGCTGTGGTCAGGACCGTGGTGATGGGACAGACTGTGGTCAGGACCGTGGTGATGGGACAGACTGTGGTCAGGACCGTGGTGATGGGGCGGGCTGTGGTCAGGACCGTGGTGATGGGACAGACTGTGGTCAGGACCGTGGTGATGGGGCGGGCTGTGGTCAGGACCGTGGTGATGGGAAAGGCTGTGGCAGGGCCTATTTTAAGGAAAACCACTGGGGGGGGGGGGGGGGGGGGGGGCAAAAAGGTACCCCTATTTTTTAGGGGCATTTTTTTGTGGCAAAAAAGTACCCTATTTTTTCCCTCCGCGGATTTGGGCCGGTCACCTTATTTTGGTATTCGAGCTTAAGAAATGCACTTTTCGAATTCACAAAAATTGATTTTGTAGACATTTTGTCGAGAGAAAACAGACTGTGGTCTGTTTTCTGCATTGGGGGTCAAAAAACCCAAAAATCACACATTCGAGATGGCCATTTGGAAGAGAATGTCATTTTCCTTCTTTTGACTATTTTATTTGCAATTTGCTTTGAAACTCCATTTTTTTAACGATTTTTCAAACATTTATTGTTTTCCGCCAGAAATAGCATGCCATGACGTCATTAAAACATTATTATCTCTCAAAACACTACATAAATTGCATTGAAATTTGGCGAGAAGACGTACAATTCATGCAGTATAAGGTACTGAAAGTTTCACGTTGATAGCTATCACAGTGTTATAGTTATTGAGAACATCCGAGAGGGGGCAGATTCTGTCCCTCCCCTGCGGGACGCGTGTCACCGGGACTTCTTGAATTGCATCAGGTGCGCTGTTTTTTCTATCATTGAAAGCAAGGGATACATAAAACTTCAAATTAAATCACTCGAGAGAAGAAAAAAAAACTCCCGTTTTCATGAAATTTTCTTCTAAGATCATTGTTTTTCACGTTCAGTGCAGGGAACGCGCAGGGGGGGGGGGGGGACATACTTGTATTTCATGCCCCCTCCCCCCACATATTCCTGGGGGGTTGCCTCTGATGTCCGCCCCTTGGATCCGCCAGTGGGGCCGGATACCCTCTCCCCTTAGTTTAAAAAAAAGAAGAAAGAGCGAAAAATTACGCTATTTCGCGCCGCCATTTTTGGTACAAATGCTTGCCTATCAATTGCCCAAATCCTGTTAATTTGTTTACCTCGGGTCTCCTCAGGTCACGTCACTAAGTCAAGTCTAGTGAACCACCTCCAAAAAATGTAAGGTCGTGCCGCAGCCATATTGTTTGACCGATCAGTTAGGTACTCACAGGATTTAATCAGGTCATAAACACCTACAATTCTGCTATTTCGGATGGTTTTTATATCGGTGACCTAAGATGAAATCTATTTTGTGACCTCCCAATTATAAGTCATTGGGGAAACATGACAATGCATATAAATCCACAGGAAATGGCTAAATTTTACCAATTTTCACCAGAGTCCCGCATCTTTTGCAAAATACAAAGATCCAGTGGCGGATCTACGGTTGGGGAAAATGGGCAATTGCCCTCCCCAAACCGCCTGAAATCGACACAAGATTGACACATTTCCTGATATAGAAGAAAACCGAAGCAACTTTGACTAAGGAAAGTTAGCTTTAAATCAGCTATCAATGCATAAGCAAGCCAAATCCGATGCGTTTTCAGAATTGTGAGACTTTTGGGAATTTTGCCCCCAAACCACCCGTTCTGGATCCGCCAATGCAAATATCTATGTGGTATTTTTATCCTGTGACCTCCACGCGGTAAAATCTATTCACCCTGAGGTCATTCGTCATTTTTCTTCCATAACTTTTTTTCCGAACCAGTAAGGCGCCGTAGTTGGCGATGAACGAGAGAACGCAAAATAAATGTATGGTGAATTTCAACTCGATGAGGGAAGTAGTTTCTGAGATACAAATACGTGGTCCACACGTGCGTACGTGCAGAGGCACCCCACCACTGACTTGTGGGAAAGTGGCGGCTGAGAGATCTCTAACCACACAACAAATTTGAACACAATCGGCTCAGCAGTTGCTCCCACCCACTCCAAATTGTGTGGCGACGTTCCTGATCCAACAACCCCCGATCTCCCCCACTCTGCCGCTAATGAGCAATTGTTCAAAGGATATTGAAATTCAAGATATTCAGGAAATAATTCAAAGATACTTATTTTGGCTGTGAAATACTAAAATGTAGGCCTATCATGACATTTGCATTGCATTTATCACCAGGTAAGCATATTGTATTTTAATTGAATACCTATCAAACGAAGAATGACATGGAAATACTGAAATCAGGGTGGGCAACATCTCTTGACTGGAGCGGGGGGTGGGGGGTGGGCAAAACGGCGCACTGGGAGGGCCTCCCCCCCCCCAGTTAACATGTTAAAATAAGCCTTTGACTGTGGGTGGCCAGGACCGTGGTGAAGGAACGGACTGTGGCCAGGACCGCGGGTACCAGGCCAGGACCCCGGGTCCGGCCGGACCGAGGGAGTGTGGCCAGGACCGCGGGTACCAGGCCAGGACCGCGGGTCCCGCGGGACCGCGGGAGTGTGGCCAGGACCGCGGGTACCAGGCCAGGACCCCGGGTCCGGCGGGACCGCGGGAGTGTGGCCAGGACCGCGGGTACCAGGCCAGGACCCCGGGTCCGGCGGGACCGCGGGAGTGTGGCCAGGACCGCGGGTACCAGGCCAGGACCCCGGGTCCGGCGGGACCGCGGGAGTGTGGCCAGGACCGCGGGTACCAGGCCAGGACCCCGGGTCCGGCGGGACCGCGGGAGTGTGGCCAGGACCGCGGGTACCAGGCCAGGACCGCGGGTCCCGCGGGACCGCGGGAGTGTGGCCAGGACCGCGGGTACCAGGCCAGGACCGCGGGTACCAGGTCAGGACCGCGGGTCCCGCGGGACCGCGGGAGTGTGGCCAGGACCGCGGGTACCAGGCCAGGACCGCGGGACCGCGGGACCGCGGCCAGGACCGCGGGTACCAGGCCAGGATCCCGGGTCCGGCGGGACCGCGGGAGTGTGGCCAGGACCGCGGGTACTAGGCCAGCACCCCGGGTCCGGCGGGACCGCGGGAGTGTGGCCAGGACCGCGGGTACCAGGCCAGGACCGCGGGTACCAGGCCAGGACCGCGGGTCCCGCGGGACCGCGGGAGTATGGCCAGGACCGCGGGTACCAGTGCTCTGACCTGAGCTCTTCACTCACTCACGACGCCACAGTAGAATTCGGGGAATTCCCAGTACAGTTAATGTCGGTGCCACTCAGTACCACCATAAAACGGTGCCCGCATTGCATACTGCTCAGCCGCTGGAACTGGAACCCCGAGATGCAGACGAGCCCCTTGAGCTCGCCGCTCCGCCGCTCAAGTGGTCGTGGGGAGGTTCCTGCAGCGCGGTGTTATTGCGGAAAAGTGATAAGACCGGCGAGGAGAAGGGAGGCTGCTCGGTTGGCGTTGACGTGGAGAAATTCCAACTGACCCGCCAAGTTTGGCCATGAGCTTCCCCATGAACTAGTCCAACTGGCGACGATCATTTCGCTTTTTCAGTAAAGTGCCGTGCATAAACGATGATTAGCTTCATGATTGGCGGCAGTAATGTGTTTGCTCGTTTATCTCCTGCTCGTGGTTTTTGTCACCCAGTCAACTACAATCGCACCCAGTCAACTACAATCTACTACAGACAACTACAATCTCACCCAGTCAACTACAATCTCACCCAGTCAACTACAATCTCACCCAGTCAACTACAATCTCACCCAGTCAACTACAATCTCACCCAGTCAACTACAATATCACCCAGACAACTACAATCTCACCCAGACAACTACAATCTCACCCAGTCAACTACAATCTCACCCAGTCAACTACAATCTCACCCAGTCAACTACAATCTCACCCAGTCAACTACAATCTCACCCAGTCAACTACAATCTCACCCAGTCAACTACAATCTCACCCAGACAACTACAATATCACCCAGACAACTACAATCTCACCCAGTCAACTACAATCTCACCCAGTCAACTACAATCTCACCCAGTCAACTACAATCTCACCCAGTCAATTACAATATCACCCAGACAACTACAATCTCACCCAGTCAACTACAATCTCACCCAGTCAACTACAATCTCACCCAGTCAACTACAATCTCACCCAGTCAACTACAATCTCACCCAGTTAACTACAATATCACCCAGTCAACTACAATCTCACCCAGTCAACTACAATCTCACCCAGTCAACTACAATCTCACCCAGTCAACTACAATATCACCCAGTCAACTACAATCTCACCCAGACAACTACAATCTCACCCAGTCAACTACAATCTCACCCAGTCAACTACAATCTCACCCAGACAACTACAATCTCACCCAGTCAACTACAATCTCACCCAGACAACTACAATCTCACCCAGTCAACTACAATCTCACCCAGTCAACTACAATCTCATCCAGTCAACTACAATCTCACCCAGTCAACTACAATCTCACCCAGTCAACTGCAATCTCACCCAGACAACTACAATCTCACCCAGTCAACTACAATCTCACCCAGTTAATTACAATCTCACCCAGTCAACTACAATCTCACCCAGTCAACTAAAATCTCACCCAGTCAACTACAATCTCACCCAGTCAACTACAATCTCACCCAGTCAACTACAATCTCACCCAGTCCAGTCAACTACAATCTCACCCAGTCAACTACAATCTCACCCAGACAACTACAATATCACCCAGTCAACTACAATCTCACCCAGTCAACTAAAATCTCACCCAGTCAACTACAATCTCACCCAGTCAACTACAATCTCACCCAGTCAACTACAATCTCACCCAGACAACTACAATCTCACCCAGTCAACTACAATCTCACCCAGTCAACTACAATCTCACCCAGTCAACTACAATCTCACCCAGTCAACTACAATCTCACCCAGTCAACTACAATCTCACCCAGTCAACTACAATCTACAGTCTACACAGCGTGGAACTGAACACAAGCTACGAAAATTACGTTGCTTCAGGTAGGCATGAGAAATTATTGCTTATTGCTTTGTTTATTTAGTTCAGTGTCGCTTGCCGCCGGCACGAAGCGCTCACTCGTTGCCTCTCTTTCCAGTCACCGGCGCCTCTCTGGGGAAGTCCGTTCCCATAGACATCCAGTCATCTGAATTGTGGGCCGTTCACCGACCGCCACCGTTGTCTGGGATACCTCCAGCGCCATCTGGAGTGCCATCACCAGACAGAGACGTACCATTTCAAACAGGAAGGTATCTGGCCCTCCCAGCTGCTCGCCGGCATAACCTGGTTACATACTACCCACCACCGAACACTCAGCCATGCCACTCACAACGCAACTTTCATAACACTAAGCGTACTATTTCAAACAGACTTTGGACTAGACTTGGGACGTTCGTAGACATACTCACATTGCTCATCATCAGCGGCATTGAAATAAATCCAGGGCCACTACAAACACATCCGCAACAAAATATAATCATAGCACACATCAACATTAATAGCATCACCGCCGGAAACAAAATTGACGAGCTTCAGCAATTTGTCGAAACCAATGACATAAAAATGCTGGCACTTTCCGAGACCAAATTAAATGACACAATAGCCAGCAGTTTATACCAATTGGAAGGTTTCCATACACCCCTGACTCGACACAGAAACAGACATGGCGGCGGCGTAGCAATTTACATTCACACATCACTACCTTTCCAAAGACTACCTGAGTTAGAAATAGGCGATGAAGAGTGGATATGGGTCAAAATAAAAACTCGAAGTTTTACATTAGTAGTATGTTGCGCTTATTTACCACCTAACTTTACAATGGAAAAATTTCAAAATTTCACTGACAGCTTAACAGAATCAGTATGTCGAACACAGATCCACAACCCGACAGCCACACTCATATTAGGGGATCTTAATGCTGGAAATATATACTTAGATCATCAAATATATCAACACAACGGCATAACAACTTTCGACCACAAGCTAAAAGACACCACAGAAACGTTAGATCTACAACAGCTAATAAAGCAACCAACCAGAATCGCCAACAACTGTGAAAATTTGCGCGATCTCATCTTTACAAGCAACAGTCACATCATCATTGATAGTGGCACTTTTTCGCCGTTTTCAAATCTCGACCACTTCCCTATTTATGCCACAGTTGATGTAACACCGCCTCCGGAGAACACAGAACGGACCCATACATACATCTGGGATTATTCAAGGTTAAACGCTCCTCTTCTTACAACTCTTTTACTTAACACTAATTGGACACATATATTAAATAATGATATAGGCACAGCAACCGACTTATTTATATCTGCAATACACAACGCCGCCGCCGCCGCAATTCCTATTCGACGCAAAACCAATCAAACTAAACACAAACCATGGATAACTTCAGAGCTAAAGCGAAATATTAGGAAGCGAGACAGGTTATTCAAAATTGCAAAACAAGCCCGGAGCCAATTCAACTGGGAAAGATGGAAGTATCAAAGAAATCAGGTAACAGCTTTAAATAGACGGCTCAAAGACGAGTATATTCAACACCAAGTTCAAAAACTACTGTCACACAAACACCAGCCATATAAATATCACCACACATTACGCACGATTTTAGGACGGATACGAGACGACACCATTCCTCCCCTTCATTCTAACCAAAACGATATCATCATTGACGACAAAGAAAAAGCAACACTATTAAATAATCATTTCGCTGCACAATCCACTCTCAACATTCCAGACAACCACGAACCACCACCACACACAACAGATGGACTGCCGGTACCCACTCTAGAAAATATTTCCACTTCCGAAAGTGAGGTTCTTCGAATTCTTAACTCCCTTGACTCAAACAAATCGACTGGCCCTGATGGATTACCTGTAAAATTGCTGAAACTTGTTGCTCTTTTGATCTCAAAACCATTAGCGCAGTTGTTTAACAAGTCTCTATCATCAGGAAAATTCCCAGCTAAGTTTAAAGAAGCAAACATCAAACCGATATTCAAAAAGAAAGGTTCACCATCCGACTATTCATGCTATCGACCAATCAGTATACTTTCGGTCCTTTCAAAAGTTTTCGAAAAAATTGTGTACAAGAATATTTACAATCATTTCGTTGAACACTCTCTCCTAACTGACAAACAAAGTGGGTATCGGCAGAGTCACAGTACTCAACAGCAACTCTTATACTTGACACACAACTTATACAAATCACTCGACTCAGGACGCGACTTTACAGCTATATATCTCGACATTTCTAAATACTTCGACAAAATATGGCATAAAAGACTCCTGGACAAATGCAAAAATGAGTTTGGAATCACAGGACGACTCTACGACTGGCTCTCATCATACTTACAAGACAGACGACAGCGAGTACAAGTACGAGACACTTTTTCGGCGACTCAAACCATTAACCCAGGATGCCCACAGGGCTCTGTACTTGGGCCATTATTAGCACTTATCTATCTCAACGGACTCTCTAATCGGACGCAGAACGACATTCTTTTCTTTGCTGACGACACCTCTCTCTATGCCTCACACACAACAAGTGACGTAAACGTGACACAACAGACACTGCAACGCGACCTTGACGAAATATATAGGTACGGTCAAGAATGGGCTATCACATTCAACACCACACAAACAATCCAACAGACATTCTCACACAAACGCTTATACAAGACACCAACACTTAAGTTCGGAGGCGACCTTATACCAGTACATAATAGTCATACACACCTCGGCATGACATTCTCTACTGACCTCCGATTTCACCAACACATCAACATGACATGCCACAAAATAAATAAAGCACTCAGTCCTCTGTACCCAATAGCGAAACACTTACCAAGGCCCATTCTTGACCAAATCTACAAAGTTTACATGAGACCTTATTTTGACTACTGCGACGCCATCTATGACGGACTTATCACAATACAAGACGCAACTAGACTAGAAACACTACAAAACAGAGCTGCGAGACTTGCCACTGGAGGACTATATAGAACACATACTGACAAACTACTGGCAGAAGTAGGATGGGATAGACTGACAACGAGACGACGCATACACAGATTGACATTGTACCATAAACTGAGCAATCCAGGACAACATTCACCACAATACATCAGAGGCATACTACCAAACACGCGGGCTCAAGACACCAACAGAGAACTAAGAAACGCGGCGGCACGCACACAACAGCGCCCAGCCACACATCATCATCCACCACAAGTCATTTCTGCCAGCAACAGGCAAGCAATGGAACCAACTACACAACACTACAAGACATCTCACACACATGGACTTAAAAAAGCAGCTTTGCGAGCAGCTGGGCGTGACCGATCCACCCAATTAATATTTAGTGGGACCAAAAAGGGGGAATATTTTGCATGCAAGACTTAGAATGAATATGTCTCACTTAAATTCAAATTGATTTCGCATTCAAAAATCAGTTTCGCCTGCGTGCCAGTGTAGACATCATACAGAAAATACTAGTCATTACGTTCTTTCATGTCCAAAATTTACAGAACAAAGAAGCTTACTGTTCAATAATATTTATCAATCCTTAAACTTTGACTTAAGAAATAAACTACCATCAGATCAACTACAAATATTATTATACGGTGCAGATCTCAGCAGCGATGGTGGTCGGGGGGTAGCCCTCAAATTCCAAAATTTCTTGCGTGTTTCCAACCGATTTATTGACCTCTGCTAAAAAGTTGTATCACTTTGTTGTAGCCTCATCCAGCAGGTGGACGTGACTTCCCTGGCGGAGCGCTGGGGCTGGCTGGCCGGGTGGACGAGGCTGGGCGGGCTGTACCGTGGCGGCGGTCGCAGTTAAACGTTTGGTTTCTTTCAGACAGGGTGCTTTAATTTAAGCTTTTGCTTTTGCGCCCTTCTGCTTCTGCTTTATGTTGAAATGCTAATTAATTTATGTTTAATAAACATGCTGATGATGATGAAATGCTAACAATATTACACAATTTATTATCTAAGTATATTAATAATTTAACAATTTCATATTGTACTAGCCATTGCATTACCAAATTGCCGTTGACCTAGACGCCGTACCAAAATGCGTTGCCACCCTTCATATGCAAACTATATTTTAAATAGTTTATTCAGTCTGCCACTTGAGCCACACAGGAAGTAGTGCAGCATCCAAGGGCATCAGCATCCACTTCTGATAGTAGGAATGCAAAACAAGGGATATGTTCTCCACTCTTAAGACGAATTAGCTATTTCGGGAACAATTTTTACGGAATAATTTGGACCGAATTGAAACTTTGAGGAAACATCTACGAAAGGAAAAGGTCTCAAAGTTGAAACAGGTTAATCTTGTTCACCTAATCAGGTTTCTGAGACGCCCGCGCGTGCAGCCCCGACGGCGGCGGTCGCAAGCCACCAAAAAGCCAAGATTGGACCCTCACGTGCGTCACATGTAGAACGCGCGCAAAATCCGGCCCAAAATATAAGTTCGCACAGGTCTGATTTGTGTGTGAAAATTTCGCCGTCGCAGCTCTTACCGCTTCCACGCTGTGGTTCCGGCAAAATCTGACGATCATACATACATACATAATTACGGAGATGTCGTCTTTTATATAATAGGAGGACTAGATGGACCCCTCGGTTTACTTACACCAGGTCCTAAAAGTGTTGGTATGGCCCATGCCATACCTGCCATACTGCATTCTCCATTCTTGTAACGTGCCTTTTCACCTTTCAACGCTCCTTTCAACCTTTCAACGCTCGAGAAGGGGCCCTTTCGAGAGCGCCCCCCCCGGACGAAATCCTGGCTACGTGCCTGTGTGGACTGTGGTTAATCAACAGGGCCATGCCACTGCAACTTAGCAGTAATGCGCATGCATAAGTCGCTCAGATTTTTTAGAAGCGGAAAGTACGCCAACTTTATTTAATTTATTTATTTTATTTATTTATTTATTTAAGCTTCGTTACAACGTCCACATAGTGGCTGTTATGTTGTAGAGTCAGTTGTACATAGGTCACCGCGCTAATAAAATGCAATTTAGACAAGTACATACATCACACCTTACATGCCCTCCTAAAACTAAAAGCAAGGCGACTATTATCAAGATAAAAAAAAACGCAAATGGGCGACGGTAAAAATACATCGTGACAAAAGTCTGCAATGAAGATAAACGACAAGAATGGCTATAAAAACGTCACACATAGTGTAATGAGGTCATACAATCAATTAAAGCTGCACAGTGTCTAGAACCCCGCTCTGACGTTCCTCCCACACATTCTAGCAGTTGGTGCCTCACGCACGGCTGGTGTCGCTCTGTTCCAATTAGCAACAGCGCGGTACATGAAGAAGCGTCGAGCGCGTTCGGTGCGTACTTTAGGAAGATGCAGCTGACCAGCTTCGACGGCCCGGGTGCTGCGTGCTGAAACCTCTGCTCGGGACTCCACTAAAGCCTTTAAATTTGCTGAATATGTTTTCTCATTCAGAATCTTATGAATGGTCACAATATCCTTCTCCAAAATGAGTTTTTCCAGTCTCTGCCAATTGAACTCCTCAAAAAGAGGTGTGACATGCTCGTTACGCCTTGAGGAGGTAACAATTTGAGCCGCATGGTTCAGCACCTTTTGGACACGTTTCCGCTGGACATCTCGACATCCACCCCAAACGGTAAGGCAGTACATGGTGTGTGGGAAGACCAATGTCTCGACAATGAGCTTCTTAACTGCGGTGGGTAACTTATTAGCAAACTTAGCGAGGCCGGCTAAAGTAGCGTAAGATTTAACTTAATCAACAAGTCACCTCTCTATAGGCAGTGGCGTCGGCACAACATTTTGAGTGGGGGGGGGGGCAGCCATGGGTTTGGGGGCCAGCCCCACTGGGCTAATGTTAAACTACTGCGAATCTGGGGAAGGGAGGGGGGGGGGAGGGGGTCCGACTACGGCCGGAGCGATCCTGGGGGGGGGGGGGGGGGAGGTGCCCCCTTGTGGCGACGCCCTTGTCTCTAGGTACCACTGACACTGCAAGTAGCGGGATTATCCCGAGGCAAGTTGGCAGTGACGCGCGCAGGAGGAATAAAAAAGGTCAGCTGACCTCCCCCCCGAAATTTCTGAATGGCACGCATTAAAAGGACCCGTATTCTGGCCCATACCTGGCAGGGGCCGGTCTTGGTCAGGCCTGATCGAGGCAGGGGCCCGGTGCTGGCAAAGGCGTGCTATGGGGTCCGGTCAGGACGAGGGCCCGGTCCTTGCATATTCTTGATGCGTTGCCCCCGGAAAATGCCTATAGGCCGGTCCGGGGGAGAAAACAATTATTGATGCGGGCACATACCTGACAGGGGCCCGGTCTTGGTCAGGTCCGAGCGAGCCAGGGGCCCGGTGCTGGCAAAGGCGTGATATGGGGCCCGGTCAGGACGGGGGCCCCGTCACAACAGGGCCCGCTCCTCGCATTTGTATTTATACGAGCATGTTACTGGTAGGGGTCCGATCAAGGCAGGGCCCGGTGCTGGCAGAGGCGTGATATGGGGCCCGGTCAGGTCGAGGGCCCCGTCACAACAGGGCCCGGTCCTTGCAAATTATTTATAGGAGCCCGTTCTTGCTCAGGCCCGATCGAGGCAGGGGCCCGGTGCTGGCAAATACGTGATATGTGGCCCGGTCACAACAGGGCCTGATCCTTGCGAATTCTTGATATGGGCCCTTTCTAGTGACACAGGCTCGTTCCGGGTAGGGACCCGGTCCTGGTCAGGCCCTATCGAGCCTGGGGCCCGGTGCTGGCAAAGGCGTGTATCAGGGGCTCGGTCAGGTGTAGAGCCCGGTTCCACCGTATCCCATATACTCGGCCCTATATCTCGTTGAGCTCGTGAATCCACGTCCCTTCCCCCCCCCCCAACTTCAAACCTGTGGCGGAGCCCTTGTGAACCTTGGTTATAGGTAAGTCTAGATATTATATATAGTTTTGAACCTTCGTTAAACTTTGGCATTTTTTAACTATCACGATTTTACAGCACAGGCCAGTTTTTCAACAAACTTTATGAAATAATTTGAAGTTTTGTATATCAAAATAGCCATATTAAATATAGCTGTGTAATATATTGAATATGTCGATTCGATATATGTCGACACGAATCGACATATATTCGTGCCATTCGTGTCATTTGTACAAAATGTAAGAATTATCGGACATTTTGGAGGCAGCCAGTGTAATAAAATTGGAATCAATGGAATCGGATTCGGAATCAAACTTTTTAGGTGCCCTGGAAGCGGATTCGTAATCGATTCCTCTAATAAAATATATATTGCAATCAGAATCGGAATCAGACCCAGCTGGCTTGGTATGGAATCGGACTCGATTCCGCAGAAGCGGAATCAAGCACAAGTCTACTGGAGGGTAACTGAGGTCGGTTTGAGGGGGCCTTTGATCGGCTTGAGAGGGCCCTCGGTCGGTCTGAGAGGGCCCACTACAGATTTGACCCACCCTGGCAAGGTGGATTCAAGACGCTTCGGCGCTCGCTATTTGCCCCTGGCGGGAATGACCTGCGGCCGGTGGCAGCGGCCGCGTTCAAGGTCAGATGAAGCAAGTCGGGCGGACCGTCCTCAGTCGTTAGGGGACGTTTAACTTTTGCCTCTAAATTCTGCCGGTGACTGAAAATGCGCGATGGGATGGTGGGGTCAGGGCCCGCCCAACAAGCTTAGCTTAGCGTGGATCCTGATCTCGGAAATCCATCCCATCAAAACATTTATAACACAAAAACAAAAACAAAAATGAAAAATGGTCGGTCGTAGGCTCGGCCAAAAACTTTGGTTTGAGGCGCCGTACGACGCAAGGCAAAACTCATGTGACTGTTTATTTTTTAGAATTGATTGAAAACAAACTGCGTTGTACCTATTCCTTATATTTTCTCTTACAAACATCAAATGCGTCATTTTTCGCCGATTTCAGTCGTTTGGGGAACACACAGCATCGCAACAAATGTGGAGACGGTCTCGCGCATGACTTGGGAAGACATAACCAACCGATCCAGGGTCTGGTGTCAACCAGTTTCTGCATAGATGTCTGGAAGCTGCGCACAGGCTTTCTGGAGTTTGGTCAACATGAGAGAAGCACGGGGAACAGATCAGAACAGATCCCTACCAGAAACGGGTCCGTATCAAGAATATGCAAGGCTGGGCCCTGTTGTGACCGGGCCCACGTCCTGACCGGGCCCAATATCACGCCTTTGCCAGCACCGGGCCCGTGCCTCGTTCGGACCTGACCAAGACCGGACCCCTACCAGAAACGGGCCCGTATCAAGAATATGCAAGGACCGGGCCCTGTTGTTACCGGGCCCTCGTCCTGACCGGGCCACATGCCACGCCTTTGCCAGCACTGGGCCCCTGCCTCGATCGGGCCTGACCAAGACCGGGCCCCTCCCAGAAGCCGACCCGTATCAAGCATATGCAGGGACCGGGCCCTGTTGTGACGGGCCCTCGTTCTGACTGGACCCCATATCACGCCTTTGCCAGCAGCGGGCCCCTGCCTCGATCGGACCTGACCAAAACCAGGCTCCTACCGGAAACGGGCCCGCATCAAGAATCTCCAAGGACCGGACCCTGTTGTGACCGGGCTCTCGTTCTGACCGGGCCCCATAACATGCCTTTGCCAGCACCAGGCCCCTGCCCCGATCGGGCCTGACCAAGAACGGGTCCGTATCAATAATTTGCAAGGACCTGGCCCTGTTGTGACGGGACCCTCGACCTGACCAGCACCGCACAGATCAAGGCAGGGCCCCATATCACGCCTTTGCCAGCACCGGGGCCCTGCCTTGATCGGGCCCCTACCAGAAACGGGCCCCTACCAGTAGCAAGGCCCGTATCAAGCATTTGCAAGGAGCGGGCCCTGTTGTGACCGGACCCTCGTCCTGACCGGGTCCCATATCACGCCTTTGCTAGCACCGATCCCCTGCCTCGATCGGGCCCTACCAGGAACGGGCCCGTATCAATAATTTGCAAGGACCGGGCCCTGCTGTGACCGGGCCCTCGACCTGAAACGGGCCCCATATCACGCCTCTGCTAGCACCGGGGCCCTGCCTTGAGTGGGCCCCTACCAGGAACTGGCCCTTACCAGGAACTGGCCCCTACCAGGAACGGGCCCCCTACCAGGAACGGGTCCCCTACCAGGAACGGGTCTCCTACCAGGAACGGGCCCCCCCACCAGGAACGGGTCCCTACCAGGAACGGGTCCCTACCAGGAACGGGCCCCTATCAGGAAGGGGCCCGTATCAGGAAGGGGCCCGTATCAAATAATTTGCAAGGAGCGGGCCCTGTTATGTCCGGGCCCTCGTCCTGACCGGGCCACATGTCACGCCTTTGCTAGCACCGAGCTCCTGCCTCGATCGGGCCTGACCAAGACCGGGCCCCTACCAGAAACGGCCCCGCATAAAAAATAACCAGGAACGGGCCCTCGTCCTGACCGGGCCCCCATATCACACCTTTGCCAGCACTGGGCCCCTGCCTCGATCAGGCCTTACTAAGACCGGACCCCTGCCAGGTATGGGACAGAATACGGGTCCTTTTGATGCGGGCCCCCTCAGAAATTTCGGGGGGTCAGCTGACCACTTTGACCCCCCTGCGTGCGCCACTGGAGCATGGGCTTGTCTGCAACGGTTTTTGGTGGTTTTTGTCCAATTTGGTCCACTTATAGTGGACCAATTTGTATAAAAGTCAACAGGGCACCGTTGTGGACTACACCAGATCGAATGGTGAAGAAATCGCTCAGATCGGTCTCATAATTTCGGAGCATGGGCTCGTCTGCAACGATTTTGGGTGGTTTTGGTTCAATTTGGTCCACTTAGAGTGGACCAATCTGTATAATAGCCAAAACGGCACCGTTTTGGACCAGGCCGGATCGAATGGAGAAGAAATCACCCAGATCGGTCCCATGGTTTCGGAGCATGGGCTCGTCTGCAAGTTTGTACTACAAGTTTTGGCCCAATTTGGTCCACGTAGGGTGGACCAAACTGTATCAAACTCAAAACGGCACCGTTTCAGACCACTGTGAATCGAATAGTGAAAAAATCACTAAGATCGGTCCAGTAGTTTCGGAGCATGGGCTCGTCTACTAATCTGGTCGGTTTTCTAGACCCTCCCTTCCTAGCTGGAGTATTCGCTCACCTTGCACACATTCTGTACCGGCGAGTCCAGGAAGTCACAACCCAGCCGCCAGCTGAGCGCCGACCGAAGCTGACCGTCCAGCCGGGTCAGTCACCGAGTCACCGCTGCCCTGTCAGCTGAGGCTGACGGCCGCTGCCGCCGTCACTGCCGTCTGAAGGTAGCAGGTCCGGCCGCCCCCAGCTGGCCCCGCAGCCGGCCGACCGACCGCCACCAACTGACACTCGGCCCGGGCTGCTGGCGAAAATCGATAGGGGGCCGGGCGCGTGCGGCGGCGGCGGCGGCGGCGGCGGCGGCGGCGGAGGCGGCGCGGCAGCGACGTCTGTCGGCCCGGGCCCAGACGGTGGGCCAGACGGCGAAAACTGGCGCAATTGGTGCCACCTCACAATCAGGCCCCGCCGACCACTGGCGGGACTGGCGGGACTGGCGGGACTGGCGGGACTGGCGGGACTGGCGGGACTGGCGGGACTGGCGGGACTGGCGGGACTGGCGGGACTGGCGGGACTGGCGGGACTGGCGGGACTGGCGGGACTGGCGGGACTGGCGGGACTGGCGGGACTGGCGGGACTGGCGGGACTGGCGGGACTGGCGGGACTGGCGGGACTTTGGCGGGACTGGCGGGACTGTCTGGACTGTCTGGACTGTCTGGACTGTCTGGACTGTCTGGACTGTCTGGACTGTCTGGACTGTCTGGACTGTCTGGACTGTCTGGACTGTCTGGACTGTCTGGACTGTCTGGACTGTCTGGACTGTCTGGACTGTCTGGACTGTCTGGACTGTCTGGACTGTCTGGACTGTCTGGACTGTCTGGACTGTCTGGACTGTCTGGACAGGACTGTCATGGGAAAAGTGTCCCCGAGGTCGTATTATTTGACCACAGTCACCGTCACTGCATCTGTCACTTTTGGTAGCTGAGGAGCCCAGCGCCTGTGAAGTCTGCTCAGAAAATTGTCCAGACCAGTAAACCTAAGTTACAATCGGATTGTTGCAAACAAGTTTCCATGACAATTGTACTCTGACAAATTGTAATCCGGATTTCCCTTCGTGGTAACTTCTGTAATTTTGTCACTACACAAGGGAAATCAAAATTAACCGTCAGATATGAACGGGGCTAATAGCTCTGTTTATATCTGACGTTCAATTTTGATTTCCCTCGTGTGGTGACAACATGACAGAAGTTAAAGGGATATTGCCACCTTGCAGACCAATATGGAGTTTTTAGTAAGTATCGGTAGATTAAGCGTGTTCGATTTCACCTGCAAAATTTGGTTCCCGAAACTGCCCTCATTATATCCAAAAATACATTTGCACCACTCATGATTGGCACATATTCGTAAAATTGGAGTCGCCTCATCACTATTTAGAATCACTTCTTTGCGGACTATGATTTGCTTTTGAATATTGCAAACTCAACATCACCATTCCGTCAGTGCACTTTAAAATTAAAATGCGTATACAGTTAATTATATTCTCAACAACCATAGCCTGTTTCATAATAAAACATGAATACAACAGCAAGAATGGCTATGGCTCGACTTTGGGGCCGTAGATGTGACCAATACCTTATAACACAGATATACTTTTCAAGGTCAAGTATCGGCGAATTCGGACGCTTCGGCTTTGGGCGGGCGCCAATTTCACAGCCAAATGGGATGAGAGCGGCCATCATGATTCGGCCATCATGAATCTAGTGCTGAGCACAGCTGGGCCCAACATTTTGGAGTCAGAAATAAATACAAAATAAATTGCCGATACCCTACTTTAGGTGCTGCAGGAGCAAGTCTGAGCTTGAGCATACACGATTGTTGATCCCCACCAATCATTTAAGTTGCTTTTTAGAAATCCTCCGGAGGTGGCAATATCCCTTTAACTCGAGGGGAAATCCGGATTACCTAGTGTCATGAAAACGGGGCTAATGGACGACGGAGACTGAAGCTCCTTCTGAGCGGATGAGAGCGATGCTACTCTGAATGAACGGATCTGTGAAGGGATGCGGAAGATGCCAGCCTGAGTGAACGAATACAGTTCATTTAACTGAAGTCAGAGAAGAAAATCGTTTCACCTTCCACCAGAATCTTGCGAATTTAACCAAATCATCCTTCCCATTCATTTCAAGAGGGCGAGTTGGCTAGTCATCTGACTCCGTCTCCGATATGACCGAACCCATAGCTGGTCGCAAGGGGGGGGGGGGGCACCCGGGCCATGCCCCTCTCCCCCAATGGCCGATGAGGGGATCAACATATCTTTCCCCCCAAGTCACTTGGGGCCAGGTGGGCCCGAAGGGGCCCTTCGGCTTCAGGTCAGAAAGGGTCCTCTAGAGGTCAGAGAGGAGGCCAACTGGATGCCAGAATGGCCCCTGGAGGCTAAAGCGAGTCCTCTCGAGGCCAAAGTGGGCCATCTGGAGGTCGGATAGGGTCCTCTGGAGGCCAAAGTGGGCCCCCTGTAGGCCGGAGTAGGCCCTCTGGGGGTCAGATGGCCCAATGATATCCCTGGGGCCCTCTGAAGGCCAAAGGGGCCCTCTGAAAACCAGAGTGGACTCTTTGCAGGTCAAAATGAGCCCCTGGAGTTCAGAGTGGGCCCTCTGGAAGCCAGAGGGGCCAACTGGAGGCCAGCGTTGGCTCTCTTGAGGCAGGAGTGGGCCCTCTGAAGGCCAGAGTGGGTCCTCTGGAGGTCAAAGTGGGCGCTCTGGAGGCAGAAGTGGGCCCTATGGAAGCCAGAATGGACCTTTTGGATGACGGATTGGGTCCTTTGGAAGCCAGGGGTCCTTTGTAGGTCAGAATTGGCCCTCTGGAGGCTGAAGTCGGCCCTCTGGAGGTAGAGGCCGGAGTGGACCCTCTGGAGGTCAGAGTAGGCCCTCTGGAGGCCACATAGGGCACTCTGGAAGCTGGAGGGGCCCTCTGGAGGTCACCGTCAGCATAGACCCTCTGGAAGCGAGAGTGGCCGTCGTGAAGCCAGAGGGGCCCTCTGGAGGTCAGAGTTGGCCTTATGGAGGCAGGAGTGAACCCTCTGGAGGTGGAAGCTGGAGAGCGCACTCTGAAGGCCAGAGTTGGCCGTCTGAAGGTCAGAGTGGGCCCCAAGGAAGCCAGAGCAGGTTCACTAGTATCCAGAGGGGCCCTATGGAAGCCAGGGGGCCCTCTAGAGCCAGAGTGGGCCCTCCGGATGTCAGAGTGGTCCCTCTGGAGGTCACAGTGGGCCCTATGGATGTCAGAGTGGGCCCCTTTAGAGGCAGAAGTGGGCCTCCTGAGGTCAGTGTGGGCTCCCTGGAGACCACATGGGGACCTCTGGAAGCCAGAGGTGGAACTGTGAAGGTCAGAGTGGGCCCTCTGGAGGTCAGAGCGGGACCTGTGGAGGTCAGCTGGGCCCAATGTAATTCAGAGTGGGCTCTCTGAAAAATACCCTCTCAAAACAGCAAAAGTCCCTGCCGCCGCTTGACGGCCCTTGCAGGCCGACCGAGGGCCCTTTTAAGCCTATACAGGGACTCACAGACCGTCATAAGGTTCGTAGACGCCTGATAACGACCATCAGGCATAGCAACAGGGGCGGATCCAGCAAATCTTCAAGGGGGAGGGGAGGAGGTCATCAATTGCAGTGGTGCCCCTACCTATACCCAAATCTGAAAACTCAACGGATTTGGGTCAACTATATTTTGAGGGTGACCTTATTTCATTTTTGTTTGTATTGACAAAACGTTGGCTATAGGTATTTGCAATAGCAGTCGTACCCTTTGTATCTAAAGTGCCTCGAATGGTGCACAAATATATAATTTGTACAGTCAAGGGCGCCCCCAGACGGCTGATGAACAGGGGGGGAGGGGCAAAGCAACTTGACCAAGAGGGTGGTCGAGGTTCGTGACCAGGGGGAGGGGGGATAGCCGTTTTTTACAAGCAGTAAATCTTATGCATGCGATAGCAGTGTATCATATTGCTTTGTGTCTCGTGCGGACTTCAAAAATGTTCTTGAACTAAAAATAGGTAGCATTTTGCGAAGGAAATTTTGTCTTGAAGAAAATTTGTCACAAAAACTGCCCTTAAACTTAACTACCTACCAATGTTATTTACGCAAAATTGACACACACAACTATTATTGCGCCGCGAAGCGACACCACAATTTGAGGTTTTGAGCGGTCTGGAGAACTAATGTTTGCTATTGGAACCAGGATGCAGGGTCAAAACGAGGAAATAGGTCTGGAGCAAAAGGTGGGGTCAAAAGACATGTTGCCCCCCCCCCCTGCGGTCGCCAGTGTGTGCAGTCTATATTAGACCCTTTTGTACCTACTGGAATAGAAAACACTGATTGATTTGCGCCACGTAGCGACGCGGAATGTTTGGCTTCATTTTTGAGTCTGGATAACTAGGCCCTCACAAATTAGAAAGGTTCTATAAGTATCAGCCCAAGGACACCAATGCAGCCACTCAATGAGATTCTTCCACCGCAAAGGTAAAATTAATTTCGCCGTGGTGGCACACAAATGGTGTTATTTTTCGACTTGGTGTGTCGCCGTGGTGTTATTTTTCTAATTTTTTTTCTCTCACAAAATTCTAACAGCTTGGTTGCAGTTGCTAGTTTAAAATACGTTTCATAGATTTGCTACCATGAACTACATTATACAACAGCCTAAACGACGGGCACTATTGGGTTCGTTCGCAAAGAAAAACGATAGTCAACAAACATCGTGACATCGAGGATTTATCAGGACGCACGTATGTAATATGCGCCGCGAAGCGGCGCGTTTTTTGTCTCTTAATTTTGCACCTTTTCGCATACAATAGGTGAGTTTTCAGCAATTTGATGGGGCACCAGGGCATTGGTGCCCTCCTGCCCCTCCTCCTGGATTTAAGGGGCCCGATGCCCCCTGTTCCACCGCCTATGGAAGCGGGTCCCGACTCCCGAGGGGCCCTGAGGGCCCCTCGAGTCCGATACGTTGTTGCCTCTGGTATAAAGGCACGTTGGTGCCCCTTCGCCTTCATAGCCCAAGGGACGGGAGGCATGAAGTTTTTTTTGGCATAATTTAGCAATTCTAATGTAACATCATTTCGCGAAAAAAGTTTTCCAGCTACCAATGATTGTGATTTCATGGGGCACCATGCCATTGTTTCCCTCCTGGATTCAAGGAGGCACGGCGCCCCGGTGGCTCCCCTCGCCAACACAGTGCCGCCTACCGGCACGGTGGTGCTCCTGGTGCACTGGTGCGATGGTGCCCCTGGTGTCCCGGCGCGGTGGTGCCCCTTGTGCCCTGGCGCGGTAGTGCCCCTGGTAGGTACCTACATCAACTATATACCAAGAGAGCCCATTTTTTTTAACTATCGCCATCACGAAAATAAACGTTGTTGTTTTATATATAAAAAAAAACACTGTCATTGCGCTGGTGCCCCTGATAGGTCGGTGGTGCCCCTGCTATGCCAGTGGTGCCCCTGGGCTCCAAGGGGGGGGGGGAGAGGTCATGGCTCCCGTGACCCCCCCCCCTGGATCCGCCACTGCATAGCAACACCCTCTCAGGCTGGGCAATGCCCCTTTCAGGTCAACCAACGGTGCTTTTGAAGACGTTGTGGGCCCAATTGAAGTCACTTCGGTCATGTTTTGGCTCAGGTCAATATTGAGGTCACCGGAGGTCATCAAAAGTGAAATTTGCAAACTTTAGGACTTTGCTCCAGAAACTCCAAATGTCTTGGACATTATTACTAACCCTTGGCTATAAAGGAACGAAAACAAAAATCCAATTTTAGCTCATGTTAACAGAGGTCACCAAATCTTCAGAGGCTTCAGAGATCAATCACCAAATATCATGCTAATATTTTATTCTAAGAAGTTTTTCGTGCATATCGTTTTACCTAATGAAAATAGGGCAATTTTTTCAACGCCATCGTGTTTATCTCGGCGAGGCACTTCGAACCGTATTCACGATGACTGGATTGGGTCAAGTTCAAAATTTGACCTCAGGTAAAGATGATTTGTGAACCCTGTAGGTAATCTCCTACATAAAGGACAAATTCAAACCGTTCCAACGCAATCAACTCGAAAACCCTTGGTGGTGGACTCAAAACCCATACATTCTCTGAATCAGCTCATGATGGCAGGCATGTCAGTGTACCACTACCATTCAGATCGGACCTCTATATTTTTTAAGTAAATTGTGAAAGCGTGGAATTGATATTTATTGCAACAATATTTGTATTTAGTGGGCCCGAATTTCTTCATATGTTGCGCTTTTATGACATTCATTCTGCAGCTATTTTAAACTGCAGAAGCAGGGGAGCAATATACATTTAGAGTTTGAGGCGGTGTTTTGACTCTCATTGTGCCCTTATCTTTATACGAGTCATGTTTCAGTTTAGTAGTATTTTATCTACCGTGAGTTTAGTTTACCAGTGTCTGTTACCAAGGGGCCATGTGGAAAAGAATAAGAGAAAATGGTAGAGGTGTCAACTTCTTTCCATGTACAGCCTGCAAGATGTGAGTTGCCCTATGTTTCTTACTGATCTTACTGAATTTATATTTTATTTCATTGGTAACATTCATTCTCCAGTCATTTTAACCCGCGCACTGCAGGGGGTTGATTTCCGCCCCCTCAGGTTTTTCAAAGATAGCGAAAAAACGGCGGCGCGCAGCGCTTCCGGGTTTTCGCACACCTGTCAGGGTATCAATTGCGCACACTTTGAAGAAAAAAATAACCTCGGGTCATCTCAGGTCAGGTCACCAGACCAGGCCAAGTGACCCCACCTCCAAAAATGTCTGCAGTTGTGCCAAAGCCAGAGTTTTTCACCGATCAGTTTGAAACTTACAGCATGTCATGAGGGCATAAGTGCTTACAATTCGTTTATCTCGGAATTTTGATATCGGTGACCTAAGGTCAGGTCAATTTCGCAACCTCCCCATAATAAGTCAATGGGGAAATATACAAATGCTAAGGATATGCATGATGTTAGTCCAATTACTTCTGGATTATGTTATTATAGGATATTCTTGATGATCCAAGTGTAATTTTTGTTCAGTGACCCCTATTGGGTCATTTGAGGTCATGCGAGGTCACCATAACCTTTTTGTCAATAACTCCCGACATAATGAAGATAGAGAAGTAAAACAGACATCAATGTGTTTGTCTCGTCGAGACACGTCTTCCCATATGCAACAATCCCTACTTGGGTCACCACTTGACCTTGACCTGAGGTCAAATTTTTAAGTCAACTTAACAAGATCACCATGTACATCATTCAAAGCGCCTTGACAAGATAAACACAATGGCGTAAACAGTTTTACGTTATCTTTATGACATAAAAAGTTAATAGCGAAAAATGATTTAGTAAAAAAACGTCATTTTTTTCTTTTTTGACCTCTGGAGCCTCAAATATTGACCTGAGATCAAATTTGAGGACAATTTAGCAATTGAAAATTTAACTGGCTGGCGTTTGCTTTTTTCCGTTTGTTTCTAACTAGCATAGTTTCTGAGATATATGGGAATTTCTGGAGCGATGTCCTAAAACAGGAAAAACTGGAAAATTTGACCTTTGATGACCTCTGGTGACCTCAATTTTGACCTGACCTAAAACAATACTGATTACTTTCGATAGAACATGTATCAAGCTATTAAACGCTGTTCTTCGCTTCTCGCTACATAGCGTAGTTTTTGAGATCTCAGGGGGGGGGGCGGAAGTCAACCCCCTGCAGTTCGTGTTCGGCGCAAAGCCCCTGCAGTGCGCGGGTTAAACTGTGATAATGTAGGCAAACACCCAAACTCTGGTCATGACAAGATACATCAACATACTGGTCTTTCATGCTATTGGTGTAGACGACACATGGAGTAGGTAAAGGTTGAATCTTCGAATACGTCCTAACCTCAGACTTCATGCTATCATAATGCAGATAATACCAATGCATGGTACTAAATTTAGTGTGTCAGTATTGATTACCTTATGATAGCATGCAAGCCAATGTTCTTATCCGAGCTTTGGGTTAGAGTGGGACATATGACCAATGCAGTTGGTAGTTGGTACTTGGTACAACCATAAGCCCCAATTGTGATCATCATGTGTTAGTGACACCCCTTTCATGCTATTGGTGGTGTAGATAATACATAGAGTAGGTAAAAGTTGAATCTTCGGACACGTCCTAACCTCAGACTTCATGCTATCAGAATGCAGACAATACTAACGCATGGTGATTTAGTGTGTCAGTCAGGGGCGTCGCCACCGGGGGAGGGGCAGCAGGGGCCCGGCCCCCACTCTAAAAAAAAGTGTGTGTGTGTGGGGGGGGGGGGGGTGACCCCCCGCTACAACCGCGATTCAAACCTTACAGGGAATGTTTCACCTTTCAGAAAGTTGTCAAATATACGCCGGTTGTAGTCGAAAATATGAAGTAAGTGCTGCTGCAAACGTTGGTGATCATTTTCTCTCGACAGTCACTTAACTTTATACAAATTAAGTTCTTAAATTTGGGATGATGACGTCATTATTGAGCTATAGACCGTCGCTGATTGTCTGAGAAAGTGGGATTGTCTGAAAAAGTTGCTGTCAGCCAATCAGCGGCGGCACTAGCCTAGTAGACCCCATTTTGCAAACTATAAATTGAATTTCTTAAAAACGGCTAAGTTTTTGGGAAAATGACCTTAGTATTTTCAACATTTCAATAATGGCCAAAAATAATGGCTATCTCAGTTCAAAACCAATACAAAGGTGCAGGGGCGGATCTAGCCGTTTTTTTTTTGGGGGGGGGGGGCAAATCCAGTGGCTTATTTCCAAGAAGTTGTTGAGCGGGGGGGGGGGGGGGGGGGGGGGGGTAGGCAGGGGCGTCCCCGATTTTTTTTTTAGTGGAGGGTCCGCTGAAATGACGAAAAAAAAATGTACTCCCAGTTTTATGCGTGTATTTAAGCCTTTGCAGCATTTTTAATGTGGTTGTCATGTTATGGTAAGTACTTATTATTTAGCGCCGCGAAGCGGCGCGAAATTTTACAGGTTTGCCTGATAAACCCCAGAAATATGGGCCTTGTAGAGGATAAGAAGCTACAAATGCTATTCATTTAATTCACCATTACAACGAACCAAAGACGATGACGATGGCTTCGTTATGACGATGACCACCGATGTGACCCCGCGAAGTGGCGTTATTTTGTTATATTTAAGGTCGTGGAAAACGAAATTTTAATATTGGAACCAGACTCTGAGTGGAGCCAAGCCTCAGGTAACCCCTATTCCTGGTTGCACATCTCGGTATGATTCAAAAATATGGAAATTAAGGTAGGTTTTCATATACATATTTCTCGGATAGTAAATAACGATGTCCGGTGGCAGTCAGCGCTTAATAGTACATTTGATAATAACTGTATTCATATGTACCGAACTGTAACAAAAACTGGTGCAAACGGTTTAAAAGCAGCAAGAGGCAGAACGACTTTTCCGCGCATAAATGGTCCCTGTGGATCTGGAGGAGCCTGGGGCGAGATGGCTTGGGGAGATGGTCCTGACCTGGTGCCACTATTAGCTCTTCGGTCCAGCAGGTTGGGCACCGCTGAAGGAGCTTCCGGGAGCCGATGTCCGCGTCTTTGCGCTCGCGTCGCTTTTTTTCGGAACTCGGCAGACTAGCTAAACATGTAGCCCGCTTTAATATTTTATGAAGCGGGTGGGCCCTGGGGGGTGGCCAATTAGGTACCACCATGGAGAGCCTCTGCCAGACACTTAACTAATTGATTTGTCAATTTGCAAAATTTGTATAAGCAATTACGAATTTTGTGGCATGCCGCGAAGCGGCGCGAAATTTTCAAGTTTTTCACTGTCGATGGCTGGATTTTGACTGCTGCAAAGGCAATTTTTACAACTGTACGGCGAACCGTTGGGGGGGGGGGGGGGCAAATCATAGTTTCAGGACCTTTGGGGGGGGGGGGGGCATGGCCCCTTGCCCCCTGGATCCGCCCCTGCGAAGGTGAAACATTCCCTTTAAGGTATTTAGGCTAAGAATCTACATTATTTTCTAAATATTTTTGTCATCGCTCAAAACGATGCGGGGCAGAATTTTTGTGACGACACAAATGGGATACATCCTTGATACAGCCTTGAGGGGCGTCACCCGATCGACAGGGGCACTACCAATATTGGCGACAATTTTGCAGGTGGTGGGGGGGGGGGGGGAGGTGCCTACGGACGGACGGAGGGGCACCGTCACTGGCTGGAGGGGGTGCCTTCGCTAGCCGAAGGAGCGCCATGACTGGTCGGAGGGGCTCCATCACGGACCGGAGAGGGGCAGTCACTAGTCGGAGAGGCGCCGTCACTCGCCGGAGGGGCGTGGTCACTGGCGGGAGAGGCGCCGTCACTCGCCGGAGAGGCGTGGGCCGTCACTCGCCGGAGGGGCGTGGTCACTGTCCGGAGGGGCGCCGTCACTGGTCGGAGGGGCGCCGTCGCTCGCCGGAGAGGCGTAGTCACTGGCCGGAGGGGCGGCTTCATTGGCCAGAGGGGTGCCTTCACTGGCCGGAGGGGCGCCGTCACTGGTCGGAGGGGCGCCGTCGCTGGCCGGAGGGGTGCTGTCACGAGCCGGAGAGGCGCCGTCTATGGCAGGGAGCGTCCTCACTGGCCGGGGGCGCCGTCACTAGCCGGGAGAGCGTCCTCACTTGCCGGAGTGGCGCCATCACTGGCCGGAGAGGCGCCGTCACTGATCGGAGGGGCGTCAGCTTTGCATGGGCGCCTCGGGTCGAAAGGACCAGATCATGCCCTGAATGACGGTATACTCGGTACGCCACTGGCATCTGCCATAGAACCCTGCGTCGGACCAGAATTTGGCTGATACATTGTGTCCATATAGATGTAATCTTTGTATGTAACAGAACATCTTTGACAACCTGAAGTGCATTCATGTCAAGGGTGAACAGCATGTTTACAACTGAGGATATGTTTTGGTTTGCGGGGTGCTGTGCATAGTGAGAAATATGTCAAGAACCGGAAAAATAGCAGTTCCGGCGAACGGGCTAAGAAGAAGTCTACCCGAGGCGGTAAGAGTGAAATAGCCGCGCCAGGCGCATTCTTTCGCGGTTTTAGCGACCACATCCGACATTGCAACAATCAACTGGGTCCTGTTCCTTCCACAGAGCTTTCGCAACGATTTTGTCCATGAAGTCACCATCACCGAGACATGCTCTTTCATAAGAACATTACAATTCCACCAGCGACCTTTTACTTTTGGGATTCCTGACGCATTCCTGGTAAGCGCTAAGGCGATGGAACGGAGTTGGTTTCAGGCTGAGCGTAGTGTAGATAAAACGTAATGTGTCAAATGATTAATATCTGGAAGAAGAAAAAAGTCATGAAGTAAGAGTTCTGGTGATCCTCATTAAAATAGTTGAATAAAAATGAAGGAAGGGAAATAGAGTCGGCTCTTTTGAATGCGTGAGTAATAGTGATGTCATTCGGTAACCAAAATTTTGGTATACCCCAAAATTCCAATACCGAATCGGTTATTGGTTGGTCAGATAAAAAAAATTAGGTATGTTTCGGTCAAGCAAGTCAGCGATATGCATCAGACCGGCCACCTTTTTTCAGGAACTTCGGCATGTTCTGCAGGTATCCAGCTGGGAAATAAGAATATCAGGCAATTAATTTGGATTCTGATCATCAATTCTTCTATTAAGAATAATTGAGGTATTTCTTTCCCTAAAAAAATCACCTGCATATGCAAAGTAACGCTTGCCAACCTCTTACACCAATATTGAAAGTCGGTCAAAAATAGGTCATTTTCGGGTTGGGAAAAATCGGTTTGGTTTTCGGTCAGCATAGCTACAATGAAATTAGTATCGGTTTGGTCAAGTTTCAGGAATTTTAAAAATGACATCACTAGTGCGTACCATAATGTTGATTGTTGACTGAAAAATATGGACTTATGGGTCCGGCCCCCCCCCCCCCACTCAAAATTTCGTGGCGACGCGCCTGGTGTCAGTATTGATAACCTTCTGATAGCATGAAAACCAATGTTCTTATTCGAGCTTTGGGTTAGAGTGGGACATATGACCAATGCAGTTGGTACTTGGTATAAAACCAAAAAAGCCCCAAATGTCATAATCATGTGTTAGTGATACCCATGGAATTGCCAGACACCTTGGTGGCATGGTGGGGGAGAAATTTATATTTACAGCACTAATTACTGCAGTATTGACTGACAGAGTGCACTAACATTATATTCACGACTGTGGCCTTGGTTTCAATGTATTGTTCTAAAATTATATTCACGACTGTGGCCTTGATTTCAATGCATTTCAAGGCATTTTGATGCTCAAATTTTCAACCATAGTGCCAGGGGCCAGTATCTGATGGCATCAGCGGTGTCGATTTATCAAAATGATTTAGGGGGGGGGGGGGCGAACAGGAACGGGTCCAAGAGGGCCTATATCAGCGACACGATTTTACTCAAACGACTGAAATGGGCCAAAAATAACACATTTCATGATTGTAAAATAAAATGCAAGGAATAGGTACAACAAGTTTGTTTTAAGTCGGTTCTTAAAGGAATAGGTCACCTTTAACCCGCGCCCCGCTGGGAGTAAATTTTACCCCCCCCCCCCTCCCGTATTTTCTCAATAACTTGGAAAACGATAAGAGATAGCAATGTCAAACTATCAGTACTAATGCTGCATCAATTCTTCGTCTTCTCACAAAATTTCAATGAAATTGAGGGAGCACTTTGGAAGATAATGATGTTTTAATGACGTCACATCATGCCATTTTTGGTGTAAAAACGATAAATGTTTGAAAATTCGTAGAAAATCGAGCTTAATGCAAATTGCAAATGAAAAACGACCAAAGTAAAGAAATGACATTCTCTTTAAACTAGTGATCTCGGATTTGCGATATTTTTGGTTTTTTAACGCCCATTTTCGGGGAGGGAAATTTTCACATTTTTTTTAGGATATTTAAAAAAATCGGAATATATGTTAGAGAACCAAGTATGGACGATACCCAAACCAAATTTCAAAGCAATACCTTTATTTTTTACTGACTTATGGTTCCCTAAGTATAAGTAATTCATGACGTCATTTTTTAAGTTAAAGGCTTTGGGGATTTTAGTGACCAGATACAGACAAATAAATACCACCGCTGTATTTCTTGAGACAAAGTTGGTCTAAAAACATGATTTTTATTTATATTAATCAATTTCAAATTGTGTTCTTATTGTGACCTGACCTTAACGGTTGACCCGAGGGCCATTTATAGGTCAGGTTGTGAAAATGACTTTGTGACCTGACCTTGGCCTTGACTTTTGCTTACAATTTCACTTTCACTTTTACGGGAGATACATTATACATTTGAGAGCACCTTGTGCGATAATAGTCGCAATTTAAGGCTTTGTATGGAAAGTATGACCCAAAACTCAAATAGCTCAATTTTGACCTTTGACCTGATCGTGACCTGACATGTGACCTTATTTTAACAATTTCGGGTCTGGATAATATTTGTCTCTTTGAGAGTTTTCGATCGCCGCCCTGCGCGTCCCGCTGCGGTCATTGGTTCGGAAGATACGAGGGGGGGGGGGTAAAATTTACCCCTCCACCAGCGGGGGGCGCGTTCGGCTGGAGACCCAGCGGGGCGCGGGTTAATGGGGGTTTGAACTGAGATAGCAGATTTGTAGAGCAAATCGAAAAATAGGTTGGTGAAAGAATTACCTCGCTATGCTAAGTAATTTCGACACAGGACTAGTGGGTCCCTTCTAGAAGACTCTGTTTTGGGGCGGTTTCGGGGCACGAAAGACTGCCTCGCGCCACGAAACCGCCCCGAAACAGTCTTCTAAAAGGGCCCACTAGTCATGTGTAGAAATTACTTAGCGTAGCGAGGTAATTATTTCACCACAACCCATTTTTCTATCTGCTCTACAAATCTGCTATCTCAGTTAAAACCCCATTAAAGGAAATAGTTCAGCTTCAACATGGGGTTTTAAACTGAGATAGCAGTTTTGGAGCCCGTGTTGGGAAACCCCTATCTGCAAGTTTTCTTGACTGAAAAGACTCTCCAGCCGAATATATTTGATTTCTTGGGCGAAGGAATGCGGTGCTTACGAAATAATGCGGTGCTTACGATAGCCTGGGCAGAGGCTATACAATCAGCCAATCAGCTTGCATCAGGGGCGGCGGATTCGGGGGGGGGGGGGGCAGCGGGGCAGCCGCTCCCGCTGGAAAAGTCAAGCGGGAGCACAACTAACTTCCCCCCCATCTTCCGTAGTCTAAAATGGCATATCCTTTACCATATATGGTACAAATGATGATCATTGCAAAAGTTAAATATATATATATATATATATATATATATATATGTATATATATATATATATATATATATATATATATATATATATATATATATATATATATATATATATATATATATATATATATATATATATATATATATATATATATATATATATATATATATATATATATATATATATATATATATATATATATATATATATATATATATATATATATATATATATATATATATATATATATATATATATATATATATATATATATATATATATATATATATATATATATATATATATATATATATATATATATATATATATATATATATATATATATATATATATATATATATATATATATATATATATATATATATATATATATACATATATATATATATATATATATACTTCATATGGCAGTAAAATATGGTAGCTTGTCCTTGAGGTAAAAGTGACGCAACGCAAGTTTAAACAATATTAGTAATATATTATATAGTAATATAGCATGTTATAAAATTATTATATGATGGAACAGTGTCAGAAATATGACTCAATTTTTACAGCTGAAGGTAATTGATAAAACATAATTTTCACTCCACGTCTATATGCACCGAACATATTAACAAGGAACGACTTGAATTTTGAAACATCAATATTTGGCTACTGAAAACGGGTCTTGTTTTCTGGTAGCTATTACATTGCAATTGTATGTTACCCTAACTTAATTTCCGGGCTCTGGCAACCCTGATAGATCGCCACTCTAAATCACGATATATCATAATCAGGGCTGCGGAGTCGACATCATTTTAGCAACTCCGATTCCGACTCCGACTCCGGCCTGAAAAAAAACTCTGACTCCGACTCCGACTCCAGCTCCGACTCCGGCCTATATCCGTTCTCCAATCGCATGCTAAGCAGTATCTGCAATGCCATCTATTTTTCCGTTTGTTTTTATTCTTAACAGTATGGAGAACAATGCTACACCGCCCGAGCACGGGCGTCCCGGCCGCACGTCCAGCCCAGTCGCGCTCGCCTGCAGGCGGCGGGATAAAATGAAGATAAAAACGTGAGACCGGCACCACTGTGTATGTCTCGTCGAGACGCGTCCGACATTGCGCAGCACGACATACCTGGTTCACCACATGACCTTAAATTACCTTGACCTGAGGTCAAATTTTGAATTTGACTTAGGTAACCTAGTCACCATGGTATGATTCAAAACTCCTTGACGAAACGAGCACGATGATTAGCGCTCGCCCGTCCTTCCGTGGTATATGGGAACACATCTGAATATGAGCGGCCCGGCCCGACCGGCCCGACCCGGCCCGGCCACTGGCGACGCTTTTGAGAAGCTAATATCTCTGCAACTGCACGTCCGATTGACAAGCGGGTTTCTTTGCTGAGTAGCCCCATCCAACTAAACATGTTTGAGACCGGTGCCGACTCATGTGGATCACTACCACTGCACATGGCGCGTGCCGCGTGAGGGGTGTTGAAAAGTGTTTTCTCGCAAAAACTCCGCAACGGCTGGGCCGATTGTGTTCAAATTGGGTGTGTGGTTAGGGATCTCTCAGTCGTCACTTTTCCACAAGTCAGGGGCGGGGTGCCTCTGCACGTGCGGACGTGCACACCCCTATTCTATATCTCAGGAACGGCTTAGCCGATTGTGTTCAAATTTGGTGTGTGGTTAGGGACCCTCCGCCGCCGCCTTCCCGCAAGTCATGTGTGGGGTGCCTTTGCACGTGGGCACGTGCACACCCTATTATATATTTGTATTTATTTGTATTTATTGATAAATCACCAACAGGCACAAAACACGGTTACAGGCGAAGTCAGGAGATATAACTTTGACTTTCACTTAAAATACATACGCATGCAAGACGACAGACAAGACACCTACACCTACACGCACGCACACATGCACGCACGCGCACACGCACACGCACACGCACACGCACACGCACACGCACACGCACACGCACACGCACACGCACATGCACATGCACACGCACACGCACACGCACACGCACACGCACACGCACACGCACACGCACACGCACACGCACACGCACACGCACACGCACACGCACACAGGACACACACAAGTACACACACATACACATAACCATTCGATGAGCCCTCGCGTGGTGAAGCCTGGCTGCGAGCTCAAAAGGCTCAAAAGGCACCTGCCCGAGATACATGTGACCGCACAGCGGATTTGTAGTCGGATGATGGCGAGCAAAATAAATCTAGGGATACGCAGGCGTTAAGAATTTCGTTACACATGGAAGAAATTCGGCAAAAAGATCCGTTTTTCACAGCAGCGACACGTGCAAACGGTATATGCCAGAGCACAGGCGACCTGATCCGTCTGGCCGGAGCCGACAGGTGAAAGCATGACAGGAGCTGGGGACTGTCAAGTCGGCCGTGAAAAACGTTGTGTATGAACATAAGATCATGCTGCATGAAACGAGATTTTATGGAGGAAACCTTGAAATGCTGCAGTAAGTGATCGTAAGCTAGGTTAATGGAGCTGTGGTCAGATACACACGCGAGCCAAATAAAAAAGGAATGCTGAATGCGTTCCAGCCGTTTAAGAAGAGTCACTGCCGCTCCCGACCAGACCACGCTCCCGTATTCGACAATGGAGCGGACATGAGCGTTGAAAGCACACAACATGACCTTGTGATCGAGCTTTACATGGCGACGGGGAGCTGGCAGCTGCATTCTGCGGATAAGCAGTCCAAGCATACGTTTGGCCTTTGCGACTGTGGCGTCCACATGAGAAGCGAAGTTCAACTTTGAGTCCAAGATGACTCCCATGTCGCGCACCTGTGCGTGACGCTCTAGTGTAACACCATCCATTGTGTAGGCCGCTAAGACAGGCGAGGTGCGCAAGGTGAACGATATTACGTGGCACTTGGCCGGGTTCAAACTTAGCCCCCACACACGTGACCAATGTACAAGAGAGTCGATGTCAGACTGAAGATTGCGAGCATCGTCCTCACAGCGGACCGGCGTATACAGCTTAACGTATCTCAGGAACGGCTGAGCCTATTGTGTTCAAATTTGGTGTGTGGTTAGGGACTTCCAGCCGCCAATTTCCCACAAGTCAGGGGTGGGGTGCCTCTGCACGTGCGCACGTGCGCACCTTTTTTTTGTATCTCAGAAACTTCTTTCCCTATCGAGTTGAAATTCGCCATACATTTCCTTCGCGCTCGCTCGTTCATCGCCGACTACGGCGCCTTACTGGTACTAAAATGGGCGCCGTGTGACCGTAAGAGTCGGTGCGTCAAAAGCCCAAATTATCATCAGATGACGTACAAATTATTGCCCTATCTTCATCAGGCGCAAATCCACCGCTAGTTGAGTAAACTTTCTACTCGATTAATTTTCCACTATTTTGTTTTCTCTCGAAAGGGATGCAGAGTTAATGTCCCTAGGCCGACGACTATTCTAGCGACCAAAGTAATCGCCAATTGCCAAAAAGTCGACTCCGGCCAACTCCGACTCCGGGCCGGAGTCGGAGTCGGTAAGATTTTAGCGACTCCGACTCCGACTCCGGCCAAAACTGCCGACTCCAACCGACTCCGACTCCGACTTCGACTCCGACTTCGACTCCGACTCCGACTTAGACTCCGACTTCGACTCCGACTCTGCAGCCCTGATCATCATCACCTTTAATTTTAAGCTATATGATTACGTGAACTGAATCAGGGACGTAGGCCACGGGGGCATGCCCTCCTTCCCTGAGCGATCCAGTTTATAGTAGATAAAATGGGATTTCGTCAAGCTTTAACATTACGTCTATGGGCGTTAATGGAAAGAATCGAGTTTGAAATATCTCCGACTGCACCCCTCCCCCCCCCCCCTCCCCCTCGGCATGTGAAAAGATATACGTGCCTGAACTGAATTGATCGAAGCTTTGCCCCCCCCCATGTCAAAATAAAATCCAGCGCCACTGGCTTGCATGCTGTGCTAGCAAGCGAACTGCCGCGCCGGCCGCCGGTTGGCACTTCTCTAATGCGAGTCTATCCTTACTTTCGAATCTGATTGGCTGAGACATTTTGTTTCATTCGCGTGACGTGAGGACCCTGACTCAGAGAGTATGTATGTAGTTTTGATAACAATTAATAATTTACGACCTTCTGTCCTGAATTGGCGCGGCGTATGACCATTTTTGACAATATTAAGAAATGTATTTCAAAATATAATCAAATCATGTTTGGAAAAAAAATCAAAGGTGAACTATTTTATTTATTAAAGGTGACCTATTCCCTTCCACGCAAAAAATAAACCCACACGAGTTTTGACCTTGTGTCGGACAGCGCCTCAAACCAAAGTTTTGGCGGAGCCTCCGACCGACCAATGGCTTTCAGAATGACCGAGAATCTCAGAATCTCAAACTTGCCTGACAACGGCCCTCTTGGATAAGCCTAGGGAATTATCAGGTATTGCAAAGGTCCTCTCATACTCCTTCTCTCAGGCCTCGTAAGGACCTCTCGGACTAGCATATATGTAAAACCTTTCCACACCTGGCAAGGGGCCTCTCATACCGGACGATGGCACTCTCAGGTCGATCGATGATCCTTTCAAAGAAGCGGATGTTCATTGTTCCTCTCTTACCGACTTAGAGCTCTCAGGCCCGAAAAGCACCCTTTTAGATCGATTGAGGGTCCTCTCAAAGTGGTAAACGGCCATCTCAGGTCGGCATGGGGTCCTCCCAGGCTTGGCAAAGGTTTTACGCTTCGGCGTGAATAATCGTTTTCGTTATGCCAGAACAGCAAAGAAGCTGCTTTGGAGGGGCCAAAGCCCCAAGTCACACAATTCTTAAAAAAATCATCTGATTTCGCTTTTTCATGCATGAATAGGTGATATAAAACAAACTTTCCGTCGTTAAAATAGCGTCGATTTGAATTTAAATTAGTAAATGCGCCATTTTTTGGCCGACTTCAGGCGATTTGAGAGGCTGGCCCTTCGGGCTCCTGGGATACGCCAGTGGCCAGAAAGCATTGGGGGAGCCGAGGGCAACTCCAAAAGTATATAAATCGACAGTGTCCCAAAATTTTCGATTGGGGGGGGGGGGGGAATGACACCTAAATATCAATAATTTTTCACTCTCGCTCCCCATTTTTGGTGTGAATTTTCCACTCACAACTTATAAATTGTGATATTTATTCTGACAAATAGACATAAATATAGACTAAAAATACATGATTCAAAGAAAACTACTGCTTTTCATATTAAAAACAGAAATCAATATTGTACCATTTTCTATATAATTTTCCACTCTCATGGTCTTTTTGGGCTCGAATTTTCCACTCTTGACACCTAAGCAAAAATAGAATCTTGGGACACCGAATCGACACGTCCTATGCCTGTACCTATATATCAAGTAATCTAAGGGCGGAAAGTATTGGGGGGGGGGGGCGAGAAAACATCATTGGGGGGCCGAGAGCACCATTGGGGGGACTCAACATGGGGGGGGGGGGGCGAGGGCCCCCAAAGGTATATAAATCGACACCTATGGATGGCATAGTGGGAGAGAAATATACATTTAGAACACTCTAAAATTATATTAATGACTGCGGCCTTGGTTTCGATGTTCCAATTATAGAACGGCCGGTAGCGTGTATTTTTCAAGTCTGGCTTATGGGTTGTAAGCCACCTGTGTGTGTGTTTTGGCTTCCAATACACCGACAGGTAGTTCATTTCCCAGGCAACGCCGGGTACCCCAGCTAGTTCATTATATAAAGAGTAACTGGCAAACAATTGCTAGTGAACTCAGATGTTCTCAGCTGACCTTGCAGAGGTCACTCAGCAACAGTTGCATCTAGGTTAAGAGTGACCTAAAATAACATGATTCTATACAGGAATTGGCCTGATCTAGTATTGCATATCCTCTGAATAGGAATATTTTTTACATTTTCCCATTGACTTCTAATGGGTAGGTCACGAAATTGACCTGCCCCTTTGGTCACCGATATACAAATATTCGAGTTCAACGAATTGTCGATACCTATGCTCTATTAACTTTTTGTGAGTTTGAAATCATCCGATTAACCCCGTGACTTTGGCACGACCGCAACTATTGTTGGAGGTAAGATCACTCCACGTGACCTAGTGACCTGACCTGAGATGACCCGAGGTAAAAGATACACAATATATGGATAACTGATGCCAGAAGACCTATGCCAATTTTGGTGGCGCTGTACGCCGCCGTTTTCCCGCTATTCCCGAAAAACCTCAGGGAGAGTCAAAATGACCCACACCAGGGTGAAGGTTAATCGGTGGCAGCGTTTTGGCTTAGAAGAAAGCCTTGCATCATGACCTCACGGAAATGCCGGTGGCGATAACTCGGTAACTGTTCCATGAAGGGAGCTGATACTTGCCACAACGTGATTCAGCGCCTCATATACCCACATAGGTGTATGAACAGGGGGGCGCCGCAGGGGGCCATGGCCCCACCACTTTTCGGCCATTTTTCCTCTCTAAAATATTGTCTTTTGGTCGGTGATTTGTTTTATGGCAAACGTTTCGCCAAGACTAGAAGAGCCCGAATCTGAAAAACAAAAATAGGGGGGTTTGGTTTCTCTCAATACGAGATCAAAGTTGCACTGCCCCCCGGCCCCAACACACTTTTCGTGACGTTCCTGCGTCCCTGTTAACCCGCCCACTGCAGGGGCTTTGCGCCGAACACGAACTGCAGGGAAGGGGGGGTGATTTCTGCCCCCCCTGAGATCTCGAAAACTACGCTACGTAGCGAAAAACAGAAAACAGCATTTGATAGCTTGATACATGTTCTATCGAAATTATTAAGTTTTGTTGTAGGTCAGGTCAAAATTGAGGTCACAAGAGGTCATCAAAGGTCAAACTTTCCAGTCTTTCCTGTTTTAGGACATCGCTCCAGCAATTCCCATATATCTCAGAAACTATGCTAGTTAAAAGCAAACGGAAAAAAGAAAACGCCAGCCAGTGAAATTTCCAATCGCTAAGATGCCCTCAAATTTGATCTCAACATTTGAGGCTCCAGAAGTCAAAAAGAAAAAAATGACGTTTTTTTGCTAAATCGTTTGTCGTTATTAACTTTGTATGTAATAAAGATAACGGAAAACTGTTTACGTCATTGTGTTTATCTTGTTAAAGCGCTTTGAATAATATACATGGCGACCTTGTTAAGTTAACTTAAAAAAATGACCTCAGGTCAAGGTCAAGTGGTGACCCAAGTAGGCCATGTTGCATATGGGAAGACGTGTCTTGACGAGGCAAAGACATTGATATCTGTTTTACTTCTCTATTTTCATTATGTCGGGAGTTATTGACAAAAAAGTGATGGTGACCTCGCATGACCTTAAATGACCCAATAGGGGTCATTGAACAAAACTTACACTTGGATCATCAAGAATATCCTATAATATCATGATCCAGAAGTAATTTGACTAATATCATGCATATCCTCAGCATTTATATATTTCCCCATTGCCTTATTATGGGGAGGTTACGAAATTGACCTGACCTTGGGTCACCGATATCAAAATTCCGAGATAAACGAATTGTAAGTACTTATACCCTCATGACATCCTGTAAGTTTCAAACTGATCGGTGAAAAACTCTGGCTTTGGCACAACTGCAAACATTTTTGGAGGTGGGGTCACTTGACCTGGTCTGGTGACCTGACCTGAGATGACCCTAGGTTATTTTTTCAAAGTGTGTGCAATTGATGTCCTGACAGGTGTGCGAAAACCCGGCGGCGCTGCGCGCCGCCGTTTTTTCGCTATCTTTGAAAAACCCGAGGGGGGGGGGGGGGGGGGGGCGGCGGAAATCACCCCCCCCCTGTAGTGCGCGGGTTATTACCCATGACAACGGATTTCCATCGACATCTGAAATACAGTGTGCCCTGCCCTGCCGATCTGTCTTGGAATAATGAAATATGCCCGAGAATACCCTCTAAGACCGTCTGAAGGCCGTTTTCAGACCGGCATAAGCCATAGGGTTTTAAAGCCCTAACAAGTTAAATAGCCAAGCCTCAGGTGTACAAATACCCTTTCAAATCAGCGTAGAGCCCGTAGCACCGACTCTTTCAGACCAACCGCGGGCCCCCTTGCCAAGTTGCCCCCCCTCAAGGTCAGGGCTTTGGCCGCCCCTGATCGCCCCTATCGCCACGTATCTGCTGCTCTCCCAGCACCGACCGGAGAACTGATCCGACCGCGCACTGACCGGAGAACTGATCCGGCCGCTGTCCCTGAGCCGTCTGTAGCGTCAGTACACACATGTCGGCGGCCGCTGACCACCGGGAGGGTATCGATGACGAGTCGGCTGGATAGCCCGGCGGCCGGGGCTGCCCGCAGACGTCCCGAACAATCAGCCAGACATTTAGCCGCTCTCTTTCTCTCTCCTCCCGGTGTGACCGGATGCTGCCGGTGCCGGCAACCGAGCCGGGTCAATATCCCGCGTCCCGGGCCGGCCTGCCGACGCCACGCCCCTCTCCAGACACCACGCCCCTCTCCAGACACCAGCCTGCAGTGCGGCGTGTCACCCCGCCGGGACGTGTCACTCCGCCGGGACGTGTCACTCTGCCGGGACGTGTCACTCCGCCGGGACGTGTCACTCCGCCGGGACGTGTCACTCCGCCGGGACGTGTCACTCCGCCGGGACGTGTCACTCCGCCGGGACGTGTCACTCCGCCGGGACGTGTCACTCCGCCGGGACGTGTTACTCCGCCGGGACGTGTCACTCCGCCGGGACACAGTAGTGTGCGACCCCGCAGGGACACAGAAGTGTGTTACCCCCGCCGGGACACAGCAGCGCATCACTCCGCCGGGCCACACGTCTCCCGCAGCGGCCGTCAGCGGTGTCGGGAACGGCGTCAGTGCTACGGCACTGTGGTCAGGCCAGGCGCCAGTGCTACGGCACTGTGGTCAGGCCAGGCGCCAGTGCTACGGCACTGTGGTCAGGCCAGGCGCCAGTGCTACGGCACTGTGATCAGGCTAGGCGCCAGTGCTACGGTACTGTGGTTACGGTAGGTCTAGTGTTACGTCACTGTGGTTACGGCAGGTATCAGTGTTACGTCACTGTGGTTACGGCATGTGTCAGTGTTACGGCATTGTGATTACGGCGTGTGTCAGTGTTACGGCATTGTGATTACGGCAGGTGTCAGTGTTACGGCATTGTGATTATGGCAGGTGTCAGTGTTACGGCATTGTGATTACGGCAGGTGTCAGTGTTACGGCATTGTGATTACGGCAGGTGTCAGTGTTACGGCATTGTGATTATGGCAGGTGTCAGTGTTACGGCATTGTGATTATGGCAGGTGTCAGTGTTACGGCATTGTGATTACGACAGGTGTCAGTGTTACGGTACTGTGGTTACGGTGGGTGTCAGTGTTACGGCATTGTGATTACGGCAGGTGTCAGTGCTACGTCGCTGTGGTTACGGTGGGTGTCAATACCAGCACAGAGTACCATCGGACACCTGACCAGGCACGGCACCGGTAAGATTGGTAAAATTGTCTAACGGCAGGTGGTAAGATTGTTACGGCATTGGTAAGATTGGGCCCAGGATGCAGCCTGAACAGATGGTTGTAATGATAACTGCTGGTGATGCACAGTGGCGGATTTAGGTTTCGATTTTGGGGGGGGGGGGGGTGGGGTCGTCGGGTCGTCAGCACGATAGTTTCGTTGAGCGGGTGATGGGGTAAATCTCGCCTTCCCGGAACACAAATCACAACCTCCCAGACCGGTTGGGAGATATGCATTTGTCTACCGATTTGTCGTTTGGGGGGGGGGAGGGGGGCAATTGGGGCATTCCAGAACAGATTGACCAAAACAATCTCTAAATAACACACTATATCTCATATTTCGATACAACTACGTGTCTGGGGTTATCTGGGCCGTTGATTCACGCTGTGAACTTTTCAGCACCGTCCGTCAAATGGTTTTCGAGTTACAGCCTCGGGCAACTTTGTAATGTCAAGCAAAACTCACATTTTCAGCGGACAAAATCTCCCATCTAAACCAGTAAAACGCCTTATTCGGCGGTAACCCAGCGGTATCTGTTGCTTCCCTGGGACAAACTACATACAAAATAAGTTGTATTACATTTGTCATGATCTCCTTTCTCGAATCCGCCAAAAGGGAGTACGTCCTGAGCGCTGCATGCTTCATCGTATACATTAATTACCGAGCGGGCGCGAAGCACCCGTGAGGATCCTCGTCAACTTACTAGACAAATTTACATTTGACCCGGCCCGACCGGCCCGACCCGGCCATACAGACGCTTTTCGGAAGCTAATAACTTTGCAACCACTGCTCCGATTGAGATTGGATTTTCACCATTCGATAGGTCCATCAAATCAATTTTGTTTTTTAGTATAGTGCGTTCTACAGACGCAGAGGTGGTACCACAACACGCGGAAGTTGTCACACGCGAACGTCGAAATGAACAAAAAACCTTGCAAAAATGATTCTTGATCAAAAATGGCTGTATTATTTTAAGCATTAATTTATACGCTGAAGCATGCAGCGCTCAGGACGTACTCTCTTTTGGCAGATTTGAGAAAGGAGATCATGAACAATTTAATGCAACTTAATTTTTATGTTGGCATGCATTGAGGCCTGGCAATTTTTCTGGGGGACTAAAAGGACTATGTGTTACTACCGTTTGCGTTTTGCGTTTTGCGTTTGCGTTACGTTTGCTCCCTTACCGTTTCATATTTCAAACCTGTTTTAGCTTTACCAGAGTCGCTCGGTCGTCGTCCAAAAAGGCGTTTTACTGGTGCTTAGATAAATCAAGCCATTTTGGATAAATAATGATTTTTGTTCATTTCGACATTTGCATGTGCCACGCGCTGTGGTACCACCCCTATCAGAACGCATCATACAGAAATAAAAATTGATTTGATGGTACTATCCAATGGTGCAAACACGATCTTAATCGGAGCAGTGGTTGCAAAGTTATTAGCTTCCGAAAAGCGTCTGTACGGCCGGTTCGGGCCGGTTCGGGCCGGGTCAAATGCAAATTTGTCTAGTAAGTTGACGGGAAACCTCACGGGCGCTTTGCGCCCGCTCGGTAATCATGTGTCATATAAACCTATATACCAGTAAAACGCCTTTTTGGGTGATGATCGAGCGGGCGCGCTCTGGTAAGGTAAAACAGGTTTGAAATATGAAACGGTAAGGGAGCACACGTGGTAGTAACACATAGTCCTTTTAGTCCGTTTAATCCTCCAGAAAAATTGTCAAGCCTGAATGCATGCCAACATAAAAATGAAGTTGTAATAAATTGTTCATGATCTCCTTTCTCGAATCCGTCAAAAAGGAGTATGTCCTGAGCGTTGCATGCTTCATCGTATAAATTCATGCTTAGATTAATCAAGCCATTTTTGATCAAGAATGGTGTTTGTTCATTTCGACGTTTGCATGTGCCAACTGTCACGCGCTGTGGTACCACCCCTATCAGAACGCACCATACTAAAAACAAAATGTATTTGATGGTCCTATCTAATGGTGAAAATCCAATCTCAATCGGAGCAGTGGTTGCAAAGTTATTAGCTTCCGAAAAGCGTCTGTTCTGCCGTTTCGGGCCGGTTCAGGCCGGGTCAAATGCAAATGTGTCTAGTAAGTTGACGAGAAACCTCTCGGGCGCTTCGCGCCCGCTCGGTAATCATCAGAATCATCAGGAACAATAGATTATTATGATATAATAATTTTTGGAAATTCGAAAATTTTGCTATTTCAACATGTGATCTCAAGTCAAATCACGTGATTTTATCATGGGGTCTTCTAAAATTAGGATTTTTTTCTTCTCCAATGCCAGAATGGACATCGATACAGGTTTGCGTGTGCCAACTGTCACGCGTTGTGGTACCACCCCTATCCGAACGCACCATACTAAAAAAAAATTTATTTGATGGACCTATCCAATGGTGAAAACCCGATCTCAATCGGAGCAGTGGTTGCAAAGTTATTAGCTTCCGAAAAGCGTCTGTTCTGCCGTGTCGGGCCGGTTCAGGCCGGGTCAAATGCAAATGTGTCTAGTAAGTTGACGAGAAACCTCACCTTAGATGTTTAAAAAAAATCGTGAGTTTTTTCTTCTAAATATAATATTTATATTTTTGTATTTGGAAAAATCATGGTCACCAGCACGTCTTTGGTACTAACTTTGCACGTAATTGTGATAGAGAGCTCAATTAAACGGCATTATGCTTAGATATCTTGTCGACCTGCTTTCAACCTGCTTTCAAATCATCATCCCTGTAGTCGCTCTGTGACCTCAAGGTCACGTGACCAGAGGTCACCCGGCGCAGACCAGAGGTCACGTCAGATCGACCAAACCATAACATCCTACTTCTCACATTTCGATTGAACTAGGTGTCGGGGGTTATCTGGGCCGTACATTCACGCTGTAAAATTTTCAGCCCCGTCCGTCGAACGGTTTTCGAGCTATAATCTCAGGCATCTCTTTAATGTCGCACCAAGGTTTAATTTTCTTCGGGCTATATAAATCGGGATATATCCTATAATTGGAATGATATAAAACTATGTATCATCAGAATCGCCATGAACCACAAATTAATGTAATGTAATTTTGTGTGAGAACTCGAATGGAAAAGTGTCGAAATTTTGGCATGTGACCTCAGGTCAGGCCACATGATTTCGTTATGTTCTCAGTTAAAATTTGTGATTTTTCTTAGGTGGAATAGGAGGGTGCAGGCCCTTTGAATCACGTGCCAACCTATTTCGCTCAGTGATCAAGATCACATGATGACATAATTAAATATTTCGCCGATAGAGGCGTCTGTGGGTCCTCAAGATATTAATTTTCTTCTCTCTATTTCCAGACCGAGAATGTTATAAAAATAGCTAAAAGTGTCTTCCAGAGAGAAAAAAACGTTCAATTGTGCGAAATAAAACGAAAAATGTCAACAAATTATCTATTTTATAATCAAGCTAGGTCATTTGGGAAATCAACCTCAGGGGACGTGACCTTGAGGTCATGGAGTGACCTGCGGGGGTCATGCTATGCATCATTGGATGCAGCTCGACGGGACAGATATAATGCCGTTGAGTTAAGCTCTCTAGCACAATAATTATGTGCCAAGTTATTACCAAAGACCATAATTTTTCAAAAACAAAAAATATATATAGGAAAAACCTATCTCCAATTTTTTACCATCGAAGGTCAGTATATCGAAGTCGATTCTGGCATGAAACAAATTCCGAATTTTAAATGGTCACATGATAAAATCACGTGATCTGACCTAAGATCACATGTGGGACATTCCACAGTAAGACAACCGGTGGGTCTTACTCCGGATGGCCAGCGGAGCGCCTCCACTGGCAGCCGCCCCTCGCGTCGCTCCTCAGTTTGCTAGTGTTTTCGCGCGATTTTAAGTTTCGGCCACCTGCAAGATTTGCCTGGTATTCGCAAGAAGTGTTTTCGGACCGACCGAAGTGATTTTCGTGCCTCTTTCTTCCGTGTTTAATATTGTTTTCCTCATTTAGTATTTTCAATATTTGGCCATGGGCCTCGCCCGTCGAAACTCCTCTCTACCGTTTCTGGAGGAGGCTACCACCGCCGTCTCCACCAATTGCAAGGCTGCGCACTCCCCTACCGTCTCAAGTCTACCGTCGGCGTCGACAGCAGCCCGCGCGCTGGACAGGGGAACTCTGTCCACATGGCCGACCCTCCTACCGCCATCAATCACTCGCCACCTGGCGCTCACCCGGGCAGTGGCGGCGTAAGGCGGCACCGCAGGGGGAGAAGAGCCGGCCATCGCGTCCAGGCACGTCGTCGTCACGCCATCGATGAGGAACATCAACGACGCCTGAACCAAGGCCGTGCTCTGATCCCCCTCACAGGCCCTGAATCCGCCTCTGGAACAGGGATCATGATCTCCAGTCGCTGGATCACGCCCATGGGGCGAGAACCGTCGGCTGAACCCGGCACTGGGGCACAGCCGCCCTGTCGTGTAGATTGCCAAACGCTCCCGCGCTGTCTGCTACGGCCGCCTCGGCTACCTCAACGCAACCAACCAGACCAAACAGCTATTCAAAGCCCGCTCAACATCTGTCACCTAAACATACGTTCACTCACTGCCAGACTTGAGGAAGTGAATGAACTATTAATCTCCCACAAACTCGACATATTGTGTCTGTCGGAAACATTCCTGACCGCAGAAGTGCGCACAGATTTTCTCGTTTTTCCGGGTTATAGAATTTACCGCTCCGATAGACGCCAACCTCGACGAGGAAGAGAGAAAGTGCGAGGTGGCGGCGTCGCCATCATCTGCCGTGAGTGTCTATCAGCAGAAAAACTATCAATAGTGAACTCTGAACCGACAGTGGACGCCCTCTGGCTCTCAGTGACACGCCGCGGCCGAACAGTGGTAGTGGGCGCCATCTACAGGCCACCAGACAGCGCCACCAGCGGATTCATCGAAACACTCCGAGACCAGCTCCAAGATACCATGACGCGAGGCACTCCAGTCTTTCTGCTCGGCGACACAAATCTAGATGTCTCGACACCAAATTCACCAAACATTCGAAAATATCTTCAACTCTTATCTGACCTCAACCTACACCAACTCGTCAGTGAACCGACGCACCTTTTACCGAGACCAACAATTTTAGACCATATTATCACTAATCAGTCCGATCTACACTCCTCAGCCCGCGTACTCCCTGACTCACTCAGTGACCACCAGCCTGTTACCCTTTCCGTATCACTCCCAAGAATCCGCACCGTGCCCGAAGTCCGCCACATCAGACGCTGGGATCGGACAGACTGGGACAGCGTCAGCCTCGACCTCCTGCTATCCGATTGGGGTCCATTGTATGCGGCCGGCGGCGTAGACGACAAGGTAGGAGAGTTTATGCGGATATGGAACGGAGTCATCGATCGCCACTGCCCCTTGGTGCAGGTGCGATCAAGTCGAAAACGAGGCTGCCCATGGTTAACACAAGATTCGGAGCTCCGCGACCTCATGGCACAGCGGGACGTGGCGAGAAAAAAATGGAGAAAACACCTCACGGATGAAAATCACGCAATCTACAGGAGGCTGCACAACAGGGTCCGCAGTCGGCTAGTACGTGCCCGCAGGGACTTTCTGTGCAGCCAACTTACCAACAATGACTATCGTAGCTTTTGGTCTAGGTTCAATCAATTTGCAAAATGTGCTGATGCGGGGAGCGCGAACGCGGATATTAAAATCAGGGGTGAGATAGCCGACCAGTTTAATGAGTATTTTGCAAGTGTCGGTTCCAACATCGCAAATGACCTGCAATCAAGTGTTCATTCTGACCAGTCTGAGCCGCGTCCTCCGACTGTTTGCACGTCTCGTTTTCAACTTCAGCCTGCCACTCTTCCCGAACTTTCAAAAGCAGTGAGTCAAATGAGTGATACCAGATCTGTTGGTCTTGATGAGGTTCCAATACTGGCGGTGCGGCGCTGTTTCGATGTTATTGGTCCCCCCTTGCTACATGTGATAAATACCTCCCTCATTAGTGGAGTTTTCCCTTCGAAGTGGAAAACGGCTTGCGTGGTCCCATTGCACAAGGCAGGAGATCGCAGTGTAGCTAGTAATTACCGGCCAATCTCTCTTCTGTCGATCCTGTCAAAAATAGCCGAACGCATTGTCTGTACGCAACTTAGCCATTATCTGCGAGTCAACCACATTCTTAGCGACAGCCAGTACGCTTATCGACGTGGCCACTCCACGGAGGACGCTATCCTCGACGCTGTCTCATGGGTCAATTCTAAGATCGACAACGGAATGCTAGCTTCAATTATGGCAATTGACCTGAGCAAGGCCTTCGACAGCGTAGACCATAGCCTCCTCCTGCAAAAATTAGAATGGTATGGTATATCATTTCACTGGTTCGCCAGCTACCTTAGAGGACGCGAGCAGATGGTTCGTGGCGGCTCAGTGGTCCGTCCAGTGAATCATGGTGTCCCGCAGGGGTCTATCATCGGCCCTATTCTCTTCAGTCTATTTGTAAATGATATTGCGGGTTTTCTCGCTCATGGTCGACTACTATGTTATGCTGACGATACGCAGCTGCTCGATTGCTCGCCATCTGACAGTGACAGTCTGTCACAGCTAAAAATCCGCCTGGAAGAATCAGCAACATCAGTGCAACAATGGTTCAAAAATAACTCTCTGAAAATGAACGCAACAAAAACCGATTTCATCATTCTTGGAACCAAACAAAGGGTGGAAAAAGCGTCGAACTTCCAGTTTGATCTGTCTGGCACCACACTTCAGTCATCACATGCCATACAAATATTAGGAGTCACCATTGACCAGACCCTGTCCTGGGACCAGCAAATCTCTACCGTGGTGCGTCGATGCTATAGCATCCTCATCTCCCTGAACAGATTTCGGCGTCACTTCACACCAAGAGCTCTCATCACAATCATTCAAGCCCATGTATTCTCTCAAATAATTTATTGCCTTCCCGTTTGGGGTGGAGCAGCTGACTATCAATTGAATCGGATTCAAAAGGTGATTAACTTCGCAGCTCGAGTGGTCACCGGTGCAAGGCGCCGGGATCACATTACTCCAACGCTGAACGCACTGCACTGGAACCGGATCGGCGAACTAATCGAGCACCGTGACTGCATCAAGGTGTATCGAGCCCTCACAGACCAAAATACCCCATCCGCAGTAAGAGCAATGTTCACCCCCCGATCAGATGTTGCCATGCGGGACACCAGGCTGACGGACACGGCGCAACTCCATCTGCCGAGGGTACGGCTGACCGGCACTCAGCGCTCATTTGTGTACAGAGCAGCGGCCGCATGGAACACTCTTCCAACAGAGACCATGAATGCCCAAACTCTGGGGAGCTTCAAAGTGGCACTACGAAAACGAAAGCCTCATCAGTAAACTGTCATCTGTATTGCACTATGAAATGGATGTATCTTCCTGTATATTATAGGGTATTGTGCTATGTGTGAACCTATGTATATGCTGCCTAACCTATGTAGAAGCTGTCAAACCGATGTCCCGAAAAACTATGTTCGCATGGATGGACTGGTTAATACAATACAATACAATACAATACTTCCCAAGTTCCTTACTTCCCAAGTTCACTGTGCTGGCCTAATTTTGACGACCAATAACTCCGAGACAAAAACAGAAACGATTTTGAAAACTTTGTTGTTTGGATCAGGATTAGTCGAAGAGCAAATTGGCAATCACGGATTTTCGATGTTTTGTTTGTTTTGTCACGTCACCTCGTGACCTAGTTTTTGCGCCGTGACCTTGACCTGTTGGAAACTGAAATTAACATTTCCGTCTGATGAAGATTTGAGATTCATTGATGAACTTGTGTATAAAAAAGAAAGAAAGTGGGGTTTGACCTGTACAACTTTTTTTTTTTGGGGGGGGGGGGGGGGGGACTTCCACGGTAAGACAATAGTTTTTCTTCAAATTTGCCGTCCGACCATTTGTAATTTTCTTGAAAAGTTGTGCACTGGGGGTTTCAAGGGCGGGGAATTCATAGGTAGTGACAAAAAACAACAAGATAAGGCCCTCCGAAAATTTCCCAAGTTCGTGCAGGCCTAATGTTGACGACAAATAACTCCGAGATTAAAGAAGTATTTTTTATTGTTGGGATCGGGATTAGTCAAAGAACAATTTGGCAATCTCGGATTTTCTATTTTCATTTTGTCACGTGACCTCGTGACCTACATTTTGCGCTGTGACCTTGACCTGTTGGAAACTGAAATAATGCTTTTTCGTCTGATGACGATTTTAGTTCCATTGATGTCCTTTCGTATACAAAATCTAAAAAGTGGGGTTTGACCTGTAAAAACTATTTTTGAGCCTTGCAATGCACACAATACGCTGTTTGGGTACGTTACGTTGTATTGGCCTGGCAGGTCATATGGCGACCTGATGACGGTGTAACAGGCACCAACCGAGAGGTTTCGTCGTCAGGAGTCACTCTGGACTTTGTTTCGAAAGTGTATGTCAAGTAGATGCGAAGTTATCGACGGACAGATCCCCAAACAGTGTATTATGTCAGCATTCCATGACTCAAAAATAATTTTTACAGGTCGAACCCCACTTTTTATCTTTTGTGTTCCAAAGAACATCAATGAAGCTCAAATCTTCATCAGACGGAAATGGTAATTTCAGTTTCCAACAGGTCAAGGTCACGGCGCAAAAAGTAGGTCACGAAATCACGTGAAAACAAAATGGAAACACCGTGATTGCCAAATTGTTCTTCGACTAATCCTGATCCAAACAAAAAAAGTTATAAAAATCGCTTTTTTAGTCTCGGAGTTATTGGTCGTCAAAATTAGGCCTGCACAGTGAACTTGGGAAAATACGGAAGGCCCTATCTTGTTAAATTTATTTTTGTTTTATTTTTTTGGTCACCACCAATTAATTTCCCGCCCTTGACACCCCCAGTGCACAACTTTTCAAGACAATCAAAAATGGTCGGACGGCAATTTTTGTTGTTGTTGTCTTACTGTGTTTTTTTGGGTTGTCTCCCCATGTAAAAGTTTTTTAAAAAATCGTATTTTCGAAGAAAGATTTATCCGCCACTGTACCAGGACAAAAATCACAACCTGCCGGATCGGTTGGGGTTGGGGTTGGGGGGCAAAAACATACGTTTGCCTACCGATATTTCGTTTGGGGGGGACAATTGCCCCATTTGCCCAACCGTAGATCCGCCACTGGCGATGCATCCACGAGTGTGAGACATTGCTGATCATTATCAAGAAAGCCAAGATTCACCAACGTCCTGACTATTATTGTCATGGCAAGATAGAGTACCTATTTCCGTTGAAAAGCGATAGAGCTGAATTGCAGTGAATTCAAATGTGATAACCATGACCCAATTACCCATTCCTCGTATCACAAAACCCGTCGCAGGAATATCTCGCTCTGAAACAGAACGGTCGCAGACTGATTAGGCAGCACTGGACAAGATCGGTAGTCATTCAGATTCAGTTTCTTACTGTGACAGAAGCGATTCAGCTTTGTTGCCATAGTAGTTGCAAACGGTAGTCAGTAGTCAATCAGAATCGATTTCCTTTATATTCGGATAAACCTGTTCTTTATAACGTGTATACTATGCAGTATCGGATCCAGAGAGGGATGCGCCCCTGTCCTTCTCTAGAGCCTTTGAAGAGGCCATAGCTGAGTGTCTATATAGCAGGCCGAATCTGGCGTGTAGAGGCCCATTCTGGTCAGGAGACAATGCCAGCCGTTTGAAGGCCCATTCCAGCAGCTGTTCTAACCTGCAGAGGCCCATTCTGGTCAGGAGACAATGCCAGCCGTTTGAAGGCCCATTCCAGCAGCTGTTCTAACCTGCAGAGGGCCATTCTGGTCAGGAGACAATGCCAGCCGTTTGAAGGCCCATTCCAGCAGTTGTTCTAACCTGCAGAGGCCCATTCTGGTCAGGAGACAATGCCAGCCGTGTGAAGGCCCATTCCAGCAGCTGTTCTAACCTGCAGAGGCCCATTCTGGTCAGGAGACAATGCCAGCCGTTTGAAGGCCCATTCCAGCAGCTGTTCTAACCTGCAGAGGCCCATTCTGGTCAGGAGACAATGCCAGCCGTTTGAAGGCCCATTCCAGCAGCTGTTCTAACCTGCAGAGGCCCATTCTGGTCAGGAGACAATGCCAGCCGTTTGAAGGCCCATTCCAGCAGCTGTTCTAACCTGCAGAGGCCCATTCTGGTCAGGAGACAATGCCAGCCGTTTGAAGGCCCATTCCAGCAGTTGTTCTAACCTGCAGAGGCCCATTCTGGTCAGGAGACAATGCCAGCCGTTTGAAGGCCCATTCCAGCAGTTGTTCTAACCTGCAGAGGGCCGAATCTCGCCCACCGAGGGCCGACTCTGTGAACTAGTGAGGGCATTCTTGGTGTAGGGCCCACTAAAGTCAATTAAGTCTGAGAAACCCATTATTGGTGCAAATGACCGCCTCCTGAAGCCGCTACTGATACCATAATATATGCTCTTGGAATTGTAAAACTGAGGGTTTTTTTCTCTGCAAAGATGGCCCTCGAGCGAGGGGCCCTTTGTTAGGAAGTTGCTCCTCCAACCAAGAAACCCAAGAAACCATGGCGTCGCCCCAGCCCACAACCCACATTACCTAAATCATCTCGGGAGATAAACGAAAATAAAATCAACATCGAAAAAATAACTTAACATTACAGTACAATCGTATCATCTCACCTGTTGGTCCCTCTCAGGAGAGGAGAGCTGGACGCTGGCTGTCTCCAGTCTTCGTCTGAGCTCCTGTATGACGGCATCACGCTGCTGGAGATGATGTTGACCCTCTGCGACACGTTCTGCTGGCCGGTCATCCCGCTCCCGCCTCTGCACGTCTGACGTGTCAAGCTCTGTTGACAGCAGCGGCTCCAACTTCTCCACCTCATTCGTCGTCTTCTGTCGTGCACCCGCTGGCTTTGGTAGTGCACCCGCTGGCGATTCGGCCGTTTGTTTGTGCTGTCCGGCTAGCGGTGCTGACGTCACAGCAGACGTCCTGGATGGGCCGAGTGATTTACTCGGCTGGATGCCAGCGGGTCTCGGGCGGCCTCCCATCGGTGCAGGCAGTGGGTCGGTGGCGGACTGTGACCGGGAACTCTCTGGGTTTGGCCTCTCTGAGGAACTCTGAGCAGAGGACAGTCGGGGTCACCCGCTCTGACATTTAGCTCTTGATACACTACAGCAGCTGACTCTGATTCGGCTCCCAACGGAACCCATGTTTCAACTTCAGTTAAATCCGACATTGAAGCAAAGTCATTTCGCCTTTGGTCCGTATTTAACTCTAATGCAATTATATTGTTGAAAACATTGGTTAATATATTGTAATTATATATGCATATGTAGCAGGAACAGGACATGACCCTACAGACAGTTAATAGGTAGATAATAATATTGTATTCATTGGTGGATCCAAGGGGGAAGGGGTCATGCGCCTCAAACCGCCTGAAATCGGCCCCAAATTTGCACATTTCCTGATTCAAAAGAAAATGTAAGCAGCTTTTACTAAGGACAGTTTATTTTAAATCAGCTATTAATGCATAAGGAAGAGAATTCCGAAAATGCGACATTGTTCTCAGACTTGGGTGAGACTTTTAGGAGTTACCCCCATACAAACTGTTTGGCCTTCTGCATCCACCCTTGATTTTATTCATGCAATTACAAACCAAACGTAACTAACCTTTTCTAGCTTTTGGACCTTTTGTTCCAATTTGCGCGTAACATTTGCAAGCTGCTGATTTTTCTTCTTCAGCAGGAGCGCCTCTCGGCTGGTCTGCACAGCTTTCGCCCTCACTGCCAGGGGCCCCTGTCGCTCCGTTTCGATCGAGCTCCTCTGCCAACCAGCGCACACCATGTCGTCACCACAATAACCGACACATCACACAACTAAGTACCCAAACTTCACAGAACCAGCACCAGGTCTGGCTTACCGCTGAACTGATGTCGTCACTAGCAGAGCGCATTAATGTGACACGATTAAAATAGGCTCGCTGTTCGGCCCTGTTCACTCCTCACTACACGCCACTGCGGAGCAGGACAGCAGCTGACCGAGACCATTTACAAGCGTATTACGGAAGGTAATGTACTGGCCAGGGTAGGGGGGGGGGGGGGGGGGGGGGTAAGGGCAGGCAGGGGGCAAGAGGACGCACCAGCTATTTCACCTGCTTAGCAACGTTGGAGAAACGCGGTTTAGTGCCATAAGCAAGCTACCATTGCCTTCACAAGATATCTACAATTTAGGCGCGCTGCGGCTTCACTTGTTGTTCTGAGACGCGTTAACTTATTTCACGTAATGCTGATTAAACGTAAGAGGTAATGGAAAAGATCTATCTTTTCTTAGCGAGCACCTTCGGATTTATAATCGCTGGTTATTTGAGACGAGCAGAAAATGTTACGTATTGTGTGATAGCTTTACTCTCCTGCTTGGATTGGCGCGCTATTTATGAACATGTACGTGTGTAGAGTACCCAGCTGCCAAGAGTAAGCATTGCTCTGGACTCTGGAGGACAAGAGGACGCACACAAGACTGTGTGTTTAATGGGTAATGTTACGCAATACAATTTTGACACTTAAATATGAAGCAGACTTTCAGTATCCCAACTGGTAATGTAAAAAGAACACACATTTGACCTTTGATTCATGAATGATTATTTTTATATCGAATTATTGAACTGGAACAACGACATGCATTGATACTCCTGGGGCCTGGGACCATTCCTGGGCATGTAAGCGTGTAACAATGAGAGTTTAGATAGTTCGTTGCAAAGGTGATTGTCCCTGAAACACACCGCAGTTGTGTTTTTCATATTATATACGCAAAGTTTGATGTGTCGTGGAGTGAGTACTCTTACCTGCAATCAGGGGCGTAGGCAGGATTTATCCCAGGGGGGGGGGGGCAAATGGGATTAGAGGGGCCCTCGTAGCCAAGGGGGGCCCACATAATGAAAACAGTACAGTATGTTGTATGTTTACCGAGCGGGCGCGAAGCACCTGTGAGGTTTCTCGTCAACTTACTAGACAAATTTACATTTGACCCGGCCCGACCCGGCCATACAGACGCTTTTCGGAAGCTAATAACTTTGCAACCACTGCTCTGATTGAGATTGGGTGCTCACCACTGGATAGGTCCATCAAATACATTTTGTTTTTGGTATGGTGCGTTCTGATAGAGGTGGTATAACAGCGCGTGGCAGTTGGCACACGCGAACGTCGAAATGAACACAAACCTTACACAAATTATTCTGGATCAAAAATGGCTGTATTATTCTAAGCATTAATTTATACGCTGAAGCATGCAGCGCTCAGGACGTACTCCCTTTTGGCGGATTTGAGAAAGGGGATCATGAACAATTTAATGCAACTTATTTTTTATGTTGGCATGCATTGAAGCCTGGCAATTTGTTTCTGGAGGACTAAAATGACTTCGTTACTACCACGTGTGCTCCCGTACCGTTTCATATTGCAAACCTGTTTTAGCTTTACCAGAGCGCGCTCGCTCGGTCATCGCCCAAAAAGGCGTTTTACTGGTGTAAAACAACGACAAATAGCCTTCGACAACGAATATATATATATATATATATATATATATATATATATATATATATATATATATATATATATATATATATATACATATATATATATATATATATATATATATATATATATATATATATATATATATATATATATATATATATATATATTTTGTGGGAATCAAAAACTAAAAAAATTGCAAATCCATTTTCAATATAATGTCATTTCCTTTCTTTCGGCGTTTTTATTTGCAATCTGCTTGAAAACTCGATTTTCTAAGATTTTTCAAATATGTCTTGTTTTTTTCACCAAAAATGACATGACATGACGTGATTAAACGTTATTATCTCCCAAAACACTCCATTATTTGCATTGAAATATTGTAATAAGCTGTATAATTGATGCAGAATAAGATACTGGAAAGTTAACGTCCACATCTATAATTGTTTTCAAGTTATTGAGAAAATCAGGGAGGGGGGGGGGGGGGCAGATTCTGCCACCTCTAGCGGGGCGCAGGTTAATAAAAATAGTATCCTGAATCTTCTTCAATTCGGATTAATGAAACAACACAGTACATACCTACATTCCGATTGTGCACATGTACGATGAAGTTACAAAATCTCTACAAAATAACGAAATAACATGCTCTTTATATCTTGATTTACAGAAAGCGTTGGATACCGTTTGCTTATAAATTTTCTTCAAAAAAATACACCACATTGTGATACGAGGGGTTTCTACAACACGATCGAGTCATATCTTAAAGAGATATTGCCACCTCGCAGGCCAATATGGAGTTTTTGGTGTGTATCGGTAGATTAAGCTTATTTTATCACCAGACTTTGGCCTCACTTCATCGGATCCGCGTCACCGGTCAACCAGAGTATCTGGCTTCGCAGTTTTACACGAACTGAGAGCGTGCTGATCGTGTGCGCAGTACTAGGCAAGACCATCTGCTCAGTCTGCCTCGCATCACCGGCTCTGCTGCGGGCAAGCGTCAGTTTGTGTATCGCGCAGCTAAGCTCTACAATGAGCTGCCACCTGAACTTGCGACCGTGTCAGTGGCGTCGTTCAAACGTACGCTGAAGAAGCGCCTGCTACCGACGAAGGAGTAGAGCGACGAATCTATTGTATATGTACCGGACTGGGAATATGTGCGTGTGAATGATATTCTATCCACTGTTTTTATACACCCTACGTTTCTTGACTCGGGATTAGGAATAGCCCCCGGACCTCGGCCCATTAGAGGGGATAATCCCACGATGTACAATCAATAAATTAATAAATAAGCGTGTCCGATTTCACCTGCAAAATTTGGTTCCCGAAACTCCCCCCATTAGATTAAAAAAATTGCACCACCCATGATTGGCACACATTCGTAAAATTGGAGTCGCCTCATCACTATTTAGAATCACTTCTTTGCGGACTATGATTTTCTTTTGAATATTGGAAACTCAACATCACCATTCCGCCAGTGCACTTTACAATTAAAATGCGTATACAGTTAATTATATTTTCAACAACTATTTCATAATAAAACATGAATAAAACAGCAACAATGACTATGGCTCGACTTTGGGGCCGCAGGAGATTTGTGACCAATACCTTATAATACAGATAGACTTTCAAGGTCAAGTCTCGGCGAATTCGGACGCTTCAGCTTTGGGCGGGCGCCAATTTCACAGCCAAACTGGATGAGAGCGGCCATCATGTGTCATCATGAGTAAGAAGAAGAAGAAAAAATCCGATACCCTGCTTTAGGTGCTGCAGTAGCAAGTCTGAGCTTGAGCATACACGATTGTTGATCCCCACCATTCATTTAAGTTGCTTTTTAGAAATCCTCCGGAGGTGGCAATATCCCTTAAACACGCGCCCTGGAGGGCCTCTGATAATTACACGCCCTGGAGAGGGGGGAGGGGGGTCCGCCCCCTTCAAGATCCCCAAAACCACGCAAGGTAGCGAGTAGCGACAAGCGGAAAACGGCGTTAGATAGCTCGAGACAAACTCTATCGAAGGTGTATCTGTCTTTTTTTAGGTCATGTCAATATTGAGGTCACCAGGGGTCATCAAAGGTCAGGTTTTCTAGATTTAGGATTTCGCTCCAGAAACCCCCAAATACCTCGGGAACTATGATAGCTAGTAACAAACGAAACAAAAACAATCTTGAATCTCATGAAATATGCAATTGCCATTTGTGTCCTCAAATATGAGCTCTGAGGTCATTCTTATAAAAAAAATCAAGCCGTGGCTCGATTTTGTTTAATCCGGCATTGACTGGGACCACATCAGAACGACATTGACTGGGGGGGGGGGGGGGGCGTTAAACGCCCCCTAGTTATCTTCCGAACCAATGATCGCAACGAGATGCGCAAGACGGAAATCGAAAGCTCTCAATGAGACAAATCTAAAGAATGCTAAAATATGTCAAAGTGGGGTCAATTGTCAGGTCACGGTCAGGTCAAAGGATACTTTCCTTCCATTCAAAACCTTCAATTGCGACCAGTTTCACCCAAAGTGCTGCCAAAGGTATGATACATATCCCGCATGAGCTAAAGTGAGATTGTTGACCAAGGTCAAGTTCAAGGTCAGGTCACAAAAGGTCACTATGCTAAAAATATCAACGAAAGTCATGCAACACATGTTTTATGAGTTATTTTCCACGTATAATTCGATAGTGATAGTAATGTTACCACCTGACTTCATTTACGTGAAGGAAATTTCAATTTTAGGTCAAGTTCAGGTCATCACAAGTCAACATTTTAAATTGTTAAATCTAAACAAAAAAGGCATGTTGCTAGACCAGTTTTGTCTTATAAATACAGTGGTGGCAGTTATTTGTCTATCTAGTCAATACAAGCCACAAAACGCAATTTCAAAATATGACTTCATGAGTTACCCATGCCTTAGATGTCATAAGCCAGTCAAAAATAGAGATATCAGTTTGAAATTTGGTATAGTAGTTTCCTAGGTATGGTTCTCTGACACATATCTTCCGGTGTTTTTAATATTTTAGAAAGTTTTGATTTTGTGATCATTTTCCCCCAAAACAATTTTTTGTAAAAAAGTTTTTAGGGGTCACAAACTAAATGTAAAAAATCCAAGATAACAGGTTTGTAGCTGTTGCAATTTGATATCTTTTGACGCTTTTCGATTGCATTTTGCTTCAAATGTTGTATTTGTACGGCCTGGCAAAGTTAAGCTGATTTTGGTGTACAACTCGTGTGTAGTGACGTCACTAAATTCGGTATAACTCGAGATAAAAAATCGACGAAATTTCTTCATTTTTGCACCAAAGACGTAAACATGATTTATATGAAGGGAGCCGAAGTTTGTTTGCTGCTGCATTTCCGAGGCGCTGTATGGACGCTAAACATCTCCCGCGCCGGGTCATGAGGCCATTCTTTAAAGACAAAATCCAGCCACGGCTCGATTCTTTTTATAAGAATGTCCTGGTCAATATTTTAGGCTCCAGAGGTCATCAAATGTAGAAAACCGCTTTTGGCAAAACGGGTTTTCGCAAATAACTGTTTACCTAATGGAGATAAGGAACTAATTCTTACGCCATCGTGTTTGTCTCGTCAAGACGCTTCTGATTCAAAATCGTAGAAATGATGGGAAACATGTTTATATCTTTCTTTCATAATTCGAAGATTTTCACTGGGAGGTCGCTCAGGAAAGTACGGTCCAACGTGTTTGTCCGGATGTGTTTCCAGACGAGATCTTTGTCCACCTCTGCAGGTCGACGCTGCGGTTATTGGTTCGGAAGATAACCAAGGGGGGGGGGGGGGGGCGAAAACGCCCCTTCCCGCCAATGACGTTCGGCTGAGACCCCAGCCAATGCCGGGGCGCATGCAAGGCATACATTGTCAAAGCCTTGCACTCCTCTCAGACGTTACTAGCATACACTGAAAAACAATGAGAACTTTGACTGGTCTTCCTTCGAGAGCCTCACCGGCGCTCACCCGCAGACCACCTCTACCACCACAGTACCCTCTGAAGGACGGCAGAGGCCCTCTACAGATAGGCAGGGGCCTCTAAAGGCCGGCCGATGGCCATCTGCAGATCGACAAGGCCCTATAAAGGCCGACAGAGGGCCCTCTACAGATCGACAGAGCCCTCTAAAGGCCAGCAGAGGGCCCGCTACAGATTGACTGGGACACTGCAGATTGACAAGGCCCCTAAAGGTGGAAAGAGGGTCCTCTACAGGTCGACAGGGCCCTTTAAATACCGGCAGAGGCCCTCTGCAGATTGTCAGGGCGATCTACAGATCGGCAGGGTCCTCTAAAGACCGACAGGGCCCTCTAAAGGCCGACATGGCCCTCTAGAGGCCGAAAGGGCCCTCTAAAGGCCGTATGGGCCCTCGAAAGGCCGCCAGGGCCCTCTAAAGGTCGGGAGGGCCATCTAAAGGCCGACAGAGGGCCCTCTACAACCGAAAGGGGCCCCCTAAATGCCGGCAGGGGGCCATCTGCAGATCGGCAGGGCCCTTTAAAAGCTGGTATAGGGCCCTCTCCACACTGGCTGGAACTCTTTTGTACGTATTTACATATAGATGTCTTTACCAGACAAGTAAGTGCTGTTATTTATTCGTGTTACGATTTGTTTTAGGTTCGTGGGCGTGCTTTTATGCGACATTAGGCGTTTTGCGGGCGCCATTAGGCGACATTAGGCGACATTAGGCGTTTTGCGGGCGCATGATACCATCCAAAACACCTTCGGCCCCAGGGGCTCGCTCTCACTCGGTCGCCAGAGGGGCCCGCCTGGCCTCCAGGGGGAGGGGGAGGAGGCATGGTACCCTTGCCCCCCCCTTGCCTACGCCCTTTCCTGCAGTGAGTGCGTACTCTTGCCCACCCTATCGGGCAAGAGTACGCAAATGCAAGGTTTTCCAAAAGTGGCTGTGGCATGGGCGTAATCACTACTGGATACACTGGGTACACTTTACCCAGTACAATTCAAATCCCCAAATTTGACTGGGTACTGTACTCAGTAAAAATTGAAGACTCCAACGTGCATTTATTTAGTTTCAAATGTGCCGAGAAGTCAATTGGGATATAAAAGCAAAAATAAAAGTTTTGTATTAAAATATAAACAAATAATATCAAGGAAACCATTCAATTTAGTAACAACCAAACGTAGGTGCGTTCAACAACAACAACAACATTTATTGTTATGATGAGATGATGACAATGATTGTCCAGGTGATGGTGCAAAAGCCAAAGCTTAAGTCTCGGCACCACCACCTGGTCAGCTTAGTGAAGTTCAGCTTTTCTGTCCGGTGAAGGCGAGTCAGTCATGGATGATTATGTCGGCGCAGATCCGTGGATTCAGTTTACAAGAGGCGACAAGTAATAAGTAGGAATTTTTGGAAATCATTGGCGATTAACAGTGCAGAGTCTTTTGTTGTGTTATGACTCAGAAGGAGTATATTTATTTACATTGTGTTGGTTAATGTTTGAAAGTCGACGTTAAGATGTGATGAAACCTGTCTGAAAAGATCCGTTCTTGCTGAAGTGAAATGTGGGCAGTCTAGAATTAAGTGGTTTATGTTTCCTAATCATGACCACAGGTGCATGCAGGGTCCGTGTTTCTTTGCATAGAATATTGATGTGCATTTAGCCTTGACATCCCCAGTCTGAGCTGTGTGTGTAGTGTATTACCTAGTTTTATACCTAAAGTGAAATAGTGTGGAGGATGCGGTGTGCCGTATAGTGCTGTGATGCTGCGTGTAAGCTGCTTCCGGTCCTGACAGCGTTGGATAGGTTGGGACAGGGAGTTCCAGTTTTGGGATGTCTTCGGGATGAAAGCTTTCTGATACATGGAGGTCCGGAAATGTGGTAGTGTCAGTAACTTTGCATTTCTTAGAGTTCGTCTCGTATCTTTTCGTCTTGTTTCGGGAATCATGTTTCTAATATATTCTCGTACTTTGGTCGTTCACTTTGCATTGATATAGAATGTGCTGGATTGAAAAATAGAAAGACTGTTATTGATTAGGATAAGAAAACAGACTATGTACAAATAACTGCATAACCTTCTGTGTACTATCTACCTCCACAGTAGGCTGTTATTGGGTACCTTATACCTGGGACTACCTACATACTCATCACTCATTAGGCCAGTCTTTACATCTCATATAGAGGCTATTGATTTTGAATGGCCTCAAAGGTAGCACACTGGTGTCGTGTGGGACAGAGAGGTAGTACACTGGTGTCGTGCGGGACTGAGAAGTAGTACACTGGTGTCGTGTAGGACAGAGAGGTAGTACACTGGTGTCGTGCGGGACAGAGAGGTAGTACACTGGTGTCGTGTAGGACAGAGAGGTAGTACACTGGTGTCGTGCGGGATAGAGAGGTAGTACACTGGTGTCGTGCGGGACAGAGAGGTAGTACACTGGTGTCGTGCGGGACAGAGAGGTAGAACACTGGTGTCGTGCGGGACAGAGAAGTAGTACACTGGTGTCGTGCGGAACAGAGAGGTAGTACACTGGTGTCGTGCGGGACAGAGAGGTAGTACACTGGTGTCGTGCGGGACTGAGAAGTAGTACACTGGTGTCGTGCGGGACAGAGAGGTAGTACACTGGTGTCGTGTAGGACAGAGAGGTAGTACACTGGTGTCGTGCGGGACAGAGAGGTAGTACACTGGTGTCGTGTAGGACAGAGAGGTAGTACACTGGTGTCGTGCGGGACTGAGAAGTAGTACACTGGTGTCGTGCGGGACAGAGAGGTAGTACACTGGTGTCGTGTAGGACAGAGCGGTAGTACACTGGTGTCGTGCGGGACAGAGAGGTAGTACACTGGTGTCGTGCGGGACAGAGAGGTAGAACACTGGTGTCGTGCGGGATAGAGAGGCAGTACACTGGTGTCGTGTAGGACAGAGAGGTAGTGCACTGGTGTCGTGTAGGACAGAGAGGTAGTGCACTGGTGTCGTGCGGGACAGAGAGGTAGAACACTGGTGTCGTGTAGGACAGAGAGGTAGTACACTGGTGTCGTGTAGGACAGAGAGGTAGTGCACTGGTGTCGTGCGGGACAGAGAGGTAGAACACTGGTGTCGTGTAGGACAGAGAGGTAGTACACTGGTGTCGTGCGGGACAGAGAGGTAGTACACTGGTGTCGTGTAGGACAGAGAGGTAGTACACTGGTGTCGTGCGGGACAGAGAGGTAGAACACTGGTGTCGTGTAGGACAGAGAGGTAGTACACTGGTGTCGTGTAGGACAGAGAGGTAGTGCACTGGTGTCGTGCGGGACAGAGAGGTAGTACACTGGTGTCGTGTAGGACAGAGAGGTAGTACACTGGTGTCGTGTAGGACAGAGAGGTAGAACACTGGTGTCGTGTAGGACAGAGAGGTAGTGCACTGGTGTCGTGCGGGACAGAGAGGTAGTACACTGGTGTGGTGCGGGACAGAGAGGTATTACACTGGTGTCGTGTAGGACAGAGAGGTAGTACACTGGTGTCGTGCGGGATAGAGAGGTATTACACTGGTGTCGTGTAGGACAGAGAGGTAGTACACTGGTGTCGTGCGGGACAGAGAGGTAGTACACTGGTGTCGTGTAGGACAGAGAGGTAGTACACTGGTGTCGTGCGGGATAGAGAGGTAGTACACTGGTGTCGTGCGGGACAGAGAGGTAGTACACTGGTGTCGTGCGGGACAGAGAGGTAGAACACTGGTGTCGTGCGGGACAGAGAAGTAGTACACTGGTGTCGTGCGGGACAGAGAGGTAGTACACTGGTGTCGTGCGGGACAGAGAGGTAGTACACTGGTGTCGTGCGGGACTGAGAAGTAGTACACTGGTGTCGTGCGGGACAGAGAGGTAGTACACTGGTGTCGTGTAGGACAGAGAGGTAGTACACTGGTGTCGTGCGGGACAGAGAGGTAGTACACTGGTGTCGTGCGGGATAGAGAGGTAGTACACTGGTGTCGTGCGGGACAGAGAGGTAGTACACTGGTGTCGTGTAGGACAGAGAGGTAGTACACTGGTGTCGTGCGGGACTGAGAAGTAGTACACTGGTGTCGTGCGGGACAGAGAGGTAGTACACTGGTGTCGTGTAGGACAGAGCGGTAGTACACTGGTGTCGTGCGGGACAGAGAGGCAGTACACTGGTGTCGTGTAGGACAGAGAGGTAGTGCACTGGTGTCGTGCGGGACAGAGAGGTAGTACACTGGTGTCGTGTAGGACAGAGAGGTAGTACACTGGTGTCGTGCGGGACAGAGAGGTAGAACACTGGTGTCGTGTAGGACAGAGAGGTAGTACACTGGTGTCGTGTAGGACAGAGAGGTAGTGCACTGGTGTCGTGTAGGACAGAGAGGTAGTGCACTGGTGTCGTGCGGGACAGAGAGGTAGTACACTGGTGTCGTGTAGGACAGAGAGGTAGTACACTGGTGTCGTGCGGGACAGAGAGGTAGTACACTGGTGTCGTGTAGGACAGAGAGGTAGTACACTGGTGTCGTGTAGGACAGAGAGGTAGAACACTGGTGTCGTGTAGGACAGAGAGGTAGTACACTGGTGTCGTGTAGGACAGAGAGGTAGTACACTGGTGTCGTGTAGGACAGAGAGGTAGTACACTGGTGTCGTGTAGGACAGAGAGGTATTACACTGGTGTCGTGTAGGACAGAGAGGTAGTACACTGGTGTCGTGTAGGACAGAGAGGTAGTACACTGGTGTCGTGTGGGACAGAGAGGTAGTACACTGGTGTCGTGCGGGACAGAGAGGTAGTACACTGGTGTCGTGTAGGACAGAGAGGTAGTACACTGGTGTCGTGCGGGACAGAGAGGTAGTACACTGGTGTCGTGTAGGACAGAGAGGTAGTACACTGTTGTCGTGCGGGACAGAGAGGTAGTACACTGGTGTCGTGCGGGACAGAGAGGTAGTACACTGGTGTCGTGCGGGACAGAGAGGTAGTACACTGGTGTCGTGCGGGACAGAGAGGTAGTACACTGGTGTCGTGCGGGACAGAGAGGCAGTACACTGGTGTCGTGCGGGACAGAGAGGCAGTACACTGGTGTCGTGCGGGACAGAGAGGTAGTACACTGGTGTCGTGCGGGACAGAGAGGCAGTACACTGGTGTCGTGCGGGACAGAGAGGTAGTACACTGGTGTCGTGCGGGACAGAGAGGCAGTACACTGGTGTCGTGCGGGACAGAGAGGCAGTACACTGGTGTCGTGCGGGACAGAGAGGTAGTACACTGGTGTCGTGCGGGACAGAGAGGCAGTACACTGGTGTCGTGCGGGACAGAGAGGCAGTACACTGGTGTCGTGCGGGACAGAGAGGTAGTACACTGGTGTCGTGCGGGACAGAGAGGCAGTACACTGGTGTCGTGCGGGACAGAGAGGTAGTACACTGGTGTCGTGCGGGACAGAGAGGCAGTACACTGGTGTCGTGCGGGACAGAGAGGTAGTACACTGGTGTCGTGCGGGACAGAGAGGCAGTACACTGGTGTCGTGTAGGACAGAGAGGTAGTACACTGGTGTCGTGCGGGACAGAGAGGTAGTACACTGGTGTAGTGCGGGACAGAGAGGCAGTACACTGGTGTCGTGCGGGACAGAGAGGTAGTACACTGGTGTCGTGCGGGACAGAGAGGCAGTACACTGGTGTCGTGCGGGACAGAGAGGTAGTACACTGGTGTCGTGCGGGACAGAGAGGCAGTACACTGGTGTCGTGTAGGACAGAGAGGTAGTACACTGGTGTGGTGCGGGACAGAGAGGTAGTACACTGGTGTCGTGCGGGACAGAGAGGTAGTACACTGGTGTGGTGCGGGACAGAGAGGTAGTACACTGGTGTCGTGTAGGACAGAGAGGTAGTACACTGGTGTCGTGCGGGATAGAGAGGTAGTACACTGGTGTCGTGTAGGACAGAGAGGTAGTACACTGGTGTCGTGCGGGACAGAGAGGTAGTACACTGGTGTCGTGTGGGACAGAGAGGCAGTACACTGCTGTCGTGTAGGACAGAGAGGTAGAACACTGGTGTCGTGCGGGACAGAGAGGTAGTACACTGGTGTGGTGCGGGACAGAGAGGTAGTACACTGGTGTCGGGTAGGACAGAGAGGTAGTACACTGGTGTCGTGCGGGACAGAGAGGTAGTACACTGGTGTCGTGCGGGACAGAGAGGTAGTACACTGGTGTCGTGCGGGACAGAGAGGTAGTACACTGGTGTCGTGCGGGACAGAGAGGTAGTGCACTGGTGTCGTGCGGGACAGAGAAGTAGTACACTGGTGTCGTGTAGGACAGAGAGGTAGTACACTGGTGCCGTGGGGGACAGAGAGGTAGTACACTGGTGTCGTGTAGGACAGAGAGGTAGTACACTGGTGTCGTGTAGGACAGAGAGGTAGTACACTGGTGTCGTGTAGGACAGAGAGGTAGTGCACTGGTGTCGTGCGGGACAGAGAGGTAGTGCACTGGTGTCGTGCGGGACAGAGAGGTAGTACACTGGTGTGGTGCGGGACAGAGAGGTAGTACACTGGTGTCGTGTAGGACAGAGAGGTAGTACACTGGTGTCGTGTAGGACAGAGAGGTAGTACACTGGTGTCGTGCGGGACAGAGAGGTAGTACACTGGTGTCGTGTAGGACAGAGAGGTAGTACACTGGTGTCGTGTAGGACAGAGAGGTAGTACACTGGTGTCGTGTGGGACAGAGAGGTAGTACACTGGTGTCGTGTGGGACAGAGAGGTAGTACACTGGTGTCGTGCGGGACAGAGAGGTAGTACACTGGTGTCGTGTAGGACAGAGAGGTAGTACACTGGTGTCGTGTAGGACAGAGAGGTAGTACACTGGTGTCGTGTAGGACAGAGAGGTAGTACACTGGTGTCGTGCGGGACAGAGAGGTAGTACACTGGTGTCGTGCGGGACAGAGAGGTAGTACACTGGTGTCGTGCGGGACAGAGAGGCAGTACACTGGTGTCGTGTAGGACAGAGAGGTAGTGCACTGGTGTCGTGTAGGACAGAGAGGTAGTACACTGGTGTCGTGCGGGACAGAGAGGTAGTACACTGGTGTGGTGCGGGACAGAGAGGTAGTACACTGGTGTCGTGTAGGACAGAGAGGTAGTACACTGGTGTCGTGTAGGACAGAGAGGTAGTACACTGGTGTCGTGCGGGACAGAGAGGTAGTACACTGGTGTCGTGCGGGACAGAGAGGTAGAACACTGGTGTCGTGTAGGACAGAGAGGTAGTACACTGGTGTCGTGCGGGATAGAGAGGTAGTACACTGGTGTCGTGCGGGACAGAGAGGTAGTACACTGGTGTCGTGTAGGACAGAGAGGTAGTACACTGGTGTCGTGCGGGACAGAGAGGTAGTACACTGGTGTCGTGTAGGACAGAGAGGTAGTACACTGGTGTCGTGTGGGACAGAGAGGTAGTACACTGGTGTCGTGCGGGACAGAGAGGTAGTACACTGGTGTCGTGCGGGACTGAGAAGTAGACCACTGGTGTCGTGCGGGACAGAGAGGTAGTACACTGGTGTCGTGCGGGACAGAGAGGTAGTACACTGGTGTCGTGTAGGACAGAGAGGTAGTACACTGGTGTCGTGTGGGACAGAGAGGTAGTACACTGGTGTCGTGCGGGACAGAGAGGTAGTACACTGGTGTCGTGCGGGACTGAGAAGTAGACCACTGGTGTCGTGCGGGACAGAGAGGTAGTACACTGGTGTCGTGCGGGACAGAGAGGTAGAACACTGGTGTCGTGTAGGACAGAGAGGTATTACACTGGTGTCGTGTGGGACAGAGAGGTAGTACACTGGTGTCGTGCGGGACAGAGAGGTAGTACACTGGTGTCGTGCGGGACAGAGAGGTAGTACACTGGTGTCGTGTAGGACAGAGAGGTAGTACACTGGTGTCGTGTAGGACAGAGAGGTAGTACACTGGTGTCGTGCGGGACAGAGAGGTAGTGCACTGGTGTCGTGCGGGACAGAGAGGTAGTACACTGGTGTCGTGCGGGACAGAGAGGTAGTACACTGGTGTCGTGCGGGACAGAGAGGTAGAACACTGGTGTCGTGCGGGACAGAGAGGTAGTACACTGGTGTCGTGCGGGACAGAGAGGTAGTACACTGGTGTCGTGCGGGACAGAGAGGTAGTACACTGGTGTCGTGCGGGACAGAGAGGTAGTACACTGGTGTCGTGTAGGATAGAGAGGTAGTACACTGGTGTCGTGTAGGACAGAGAGGTAGTACACTGGTGTCGTGCGGGACAGAGAGGTAGTACACTGGTGTCGTGTAGGACAGAGAGGTAGAACACTGGTGTCGTGCGGGACAGAGAGGTAGTACACTGGTGTCGTGTAGGACAGAGAGGTAGAACACTGGTGTCGTGCGGGACAGAGAGGTAGTACACTGGTGTCGTGTAGGACAGAGAGGTATTACACTGGTGTCGTGTAGGACAGAGAGGTAGTACACTGGTGTCGTGTAGGACAGGAGGCAGTACACTGGTGTCGTGCGGGATAGAGAGGTAGTACACTGGTGTCGTGTAGGACAGAGAGGTAGCACACTGGTGTCGTGCGGGATAGAGAGGTAGTACACTGGTGTCGTGCGGGACAGAGAGTTAGAACACTGGTGTCGTGTAGGACAGAGAGGTAGTACACTGGTGTCGTGCGGGACAGAGAGGTAGTACACTGGTGTCGTGCGGGACAGAGAGGTAGTACACTGGTGTCGTGCGGGACAGCAGCCAGTCGGTTGTTTGGTACTGCGTTCCGTATTGGTAAGATTTCAGCAAAAAATAAGAATACAGTAAAGTGTGATTGCAAATGTGACTTGTTTGACTACGTTCACCAGTCTGACACGTCACCACGAGGCACGTCACAGCTGGCTAGTAATCTGACGCTGCAGTTGAGCCCGAGGTGACACATTGGCACTGCCCCGCTGACGTCACTGGTGTGTTCACGACCCAATTCCCGCCGCGGTGCACTGTAGAATAGAGAGAATACGGCTACTGGCAGTATACTATCCTACCAGTCACGCAACAGGTCAAGGGCGTAGCCAAGGAGGGGGCAATGGGGTGATTCCCCCCTCTGGAGGTCAGGCGGGCCCCTTTGGCGACCGAGGGAGGTCTCGCTGGGTCCGCTGGGTCTCGCTGGGTCCAAAAGCCCCAGTGTTTAGGATGGTGTCAGGCGCCCGCGAAACGTCTTACTTAGCACTTACTTAGCACTTAGCCTTACTTAGCACTAGCGTGTCTGTTAACCCACGCTTGATCGGGGTCTCAGCCGAACAAAATTGACCGGGGGGGGGGGGGGGGTATCGCCCCCTCGTTATCTCCGGAACCAATGGTCGCAGCGAGACACACAAGGCGGCATTCGAAAGCCCGCAATGCGACGCATCAAAAGCATACTAAAAAAATCGAATTGAGGGCACATATCAGGTCGAGGTTGGGTCAAATGTCAAAATCGAGGCATTTGAGTTTATGGGTCATACTTTCCATCCAAAGCCTTTGATTGCGACCATGATCACCCAAAGTGCTCCCAAAGGTATAATACACATCCCGTATGAGCTAAAGTAAGATTGTTAGCAAAGGTCAAGGTCAGGTCACAAAAGGTCACAATGCACATAAGATTTTCGAAAGTCATGCGCGACATGGTTTATGGGCTATTTTACACGTATAATTCGAAAGTGATAGTCATTTTACCATCTGACCTTATTTAAGTGAATTTAGTGTCAAGCTCGGGTCAAGTTCAGGTCACTTATGGTCACAATTTGAAATTGATAAATGCAAATAAAAAGGCATGTTCTAGACCAGTTTTGTCTCAGAAATACAGTGCTGGCATTTAGTTGTCTGAATCGGGTCACTAAAAGCAAAACAAAACGCAATTTAAACATAAGACGTCATGAGTTACTCATACTTAGGGAGTCATAAGTCAGTCAAAAATAAAGATATTGCTTTGATATTTGGCTTAGGTATTTTCTATATGTGGTTCTCCAACATATATTCCATTTTTTTGGAAAATGTTGGCAAATTCTGATTTTGAGGGCATTTGTTTCAAAACAATCTGTTTGTTGATTTTTGTTGTGGGTCGAACACCATTTTTTTCAAAAGAAATTCGAGATAAACATGTTGTAGCGCTGGTGATTTGTTATCTTTTGACGTTTTTTTATTGCATTTTTCTTTAAACATGGTCTTTGTACGGCCTGTTAAAGGTTCACCGATTTATTCGTCAAACTCGTGTGTAGTGACGTCACTAAATTTGCTATATCTAAAACAAAATCGACGAAATTGCTTCATTTTTGCACGGAAGACGTACAATTGATGTAGCAGAAGGTACGTCAATATTCGCGTTAATAGCGCTGTTGGTTATTGAGCTATTATGCAAATTCGGCAGGGGGAAGGGGGCAATATTGCTCCACCCACCCCCCCCCCGGGTCAAGCGCGGGCTAAAGGCCTGTATATGTAAATACTAAAACGTAGAAAGGGGACCTAGCCAGTGTGGAGAGGGCCCTCTACCAGCTTTTAAAGAGCCCTGCCGATCTGCAGAGAGCCCCCTGCCGGCATTTAGAGGGCCACTTCCGGTTGTAGAGGGCCCTCTGCCGGCCTTTATAGGGCCCTGCCGATCTGTAGAGGATCCCGCCGATCTGGAGAGGGCCCTCTGTCGGCCTTTAGAGGGCCCTGCCGATCTGTAGATCGGTCTGCCAGTCTGTAGTGTCTCTGCCGGCATTTAGAGTACCCTGTTGACCTGTAGAGACCCTCTTCCCGCCTTTAGGGGCCCTGTCGATCTACATAGTGCCCCAGCCAATCTGTATAAATCCCTCTGCTGGCCTTTATAGGACCCTGTTGATATCTAGAGGGCCCTCTATCGGCATTTAGAGGGTCCTGTTGATCTGTAGAGAGCCCTTTGACGGCCTTTAGAGAGCCCTGCCATCTTTAGAGGGCGCTCTGCCAGCCTTTAGAGGACCCTAGCGATTGTAGAGGGCCCTCTGTCGGCGTTTAGAGGGCCCTGCTGATATGTAGAGGGCCCTCTGCCGGCCTTTAAAGGGCCCTGCCGATATGTAGGTTATTAGAGGGCCCTGTCGATCTGTAGAGGACCCTCTGCCGGCCTTTATAAGGCCCTACCGATCTGTAGAGGGCCTTCTGTCGGCCTTTAGAGAGCCCTTGCAAATATGTAGAGTACCCTCTGCCGACCTTTAAATTGCCTTGCCGATATGTAGAGGGCTCTCTACCGGCGTTTAGAGGGTCCTGCAGATCTGTAGATGACCCTGCCAATCTGTAGAGCGCCCTCTGCCGACCTTTAGAGGCCCTGCCGATCTGTAGATGGCTCTCTGTCGGCGTTTTTTAGGGATCTGACAATCTGTAGATGGCCTTCTGCCGGCCTTTAAAGGGCTCTGCCGATATGTAGAGGGCCCTCTGCCGGTCTTTAGAGGGCCCCTGTCGATATGTAGAGGCCTCTTTGCCAGCCCCTAGAGGGGCCCTGTCATCTGTAGAGGGCCCTCTGTCAGCCTTTAGAGGCCCTTCCGATTATAGAAGGCCCTCTATCGGCGTTTAAGGGGTCTGCCGATCTGTAGAAGGCCCTCTGTCGGCCTTTAGAGGGCCCTGCCGATTTATAGAGAGTCCTCTTCCGGCCTTTAGAGGGCCCCTCCGATCTGGAGAGGGCCCTCTGCCAGCCTTTAGAGGGCCCTGCTGATCTGTAGAGGGCCCTCTGCCGGCGTTTAGAGGGGCCTGCCAATCTGTAGAGGGCCCTCTGACGGTCTTTAGAGAACCCTGCTGATTTTTAGAAAGTCCTCTGCCAGCCTCTCTAAGCCCTGGCAATCTGTAGAGGGCCCTGCCAATCGGTAGAGAACCCCTGCCGGCCTTTACAGGGCCTCAATATACTGGTAGAAGCTCTCTTCAGACAGGTAGTGGGCCTACCGCAGGCTAGACCGCAGGTTAATATATTAAATCAAATAAGACAATTGATTTCTCCGTTGGTACATTTTAAATTGCATCATGCTTGGACTGTCCATGCAAATTGTCTTGTATTATTCTGACCTGCTCACTCAGACCTAAAAGCAATGGTATACGTAGTGATGGAGGCTGAGCAAGCGTACGTCTCTTTAGGTAGGCGATGCGGCGTTCGGGAGTATGGGCGGCGGAATACTACCGTGGCGGCCGAGAGTCTTCCCTAATCAACGTCCTGTCCGCTCCGCTCAAATTCTGCTAGTCCTTGATCTTTCCGATATTCACGGTCACCTTCACCTAGACAATAGCGATCCTTGCCGCTATCCAGGTTAGTTCATTAGATGTGCGTGATGGGTTTTACTTTCGTGGGGCTTTAGGAACTGCGATACTTCACTACATAACACAATGTGTGATTTGACCTGCACCTTACATATTTGTCGCTGTTTTATAACATGCTCTACTGTTTTAATTATGTGTGCCCACTAGCGGATCCAGGGGAGGCGGGGCATTAGGGGCAAACGACCCGCCCCGCCCCCAGGAACATGGGGGGCGGGGGGGGGGGGCATTCAGTACAAGTATGCCCCGCGCGTTCCTGCATTGGCTGTAAGAAGTGATAATTAGGAGGAAAAACATCCCTCCCGGTCAATGACTTTTTGCGCTGACGACCCCCCCCCCCCCCCCAGATCTCAACGGCTCTTCGCGCTGACGACCCGACGCCACCCCCTTGGTCAACAACTTTTCACTGATGAAACGGAGCGAAATTTTTGCCCCCTCCCAAACTCGAACCCTAGCCAGTGTGTGGGTCCCCATTGACTACGAGGGCCCCTCTAATCCCATGTGTACCCCCTGGGCGAAATCCTGGCTACACCCCTGGCACTGGTTGATGTCATTTTGGGTAGAAAGTGGATCCGATCCGAGCACTGCATTGGCTGTAAGAAGTGATAATTAGGAGGAAAAACATCCCTCCCGGTCAATGACTTTTTGCGCTGACGACCCCCCCCCCCCCCAGATCTCAACGGCTCTTCGCGCTGACGACCCGACGCCACCCCCTTGGTCAACAACTTTTCACTGATGAAACGGAGCGAAATTTTTGCCCCCTCCCAAACTCGAACCCTAGCCAGTGTGTGGGTCCCCATTGACTACGAGGGCCCCTCTAATCCCATGTGTACCCCCTGGGCGAAATCCTGGCTACACCCCTGGCACTGGTTGATGTCATTTTGGGTAGAAAGTGGATCCGATCCGAGCAGTACCTAGTGGTTTTGTCGTGCTTGAATGGAGTGGGCTATTTCTGCTATTCTTGCAAAATCATTGAGAATGACAAAAGTTAAAACGTAAGTTACAAAGAGTGCAAATGAATAAAACAACATCTTTCCCACATTCAGACATTGCATTGCTTCAATGTGCGATGAGTTGCGGGTTCTTACCATTACAATGTTATGTCCGTGAAGTTAGCGACTTATTTAGTGACTTATTTAGCGACGACCTCTGATTTCTATCAAAATGACATATGTGATCAATTAGACCACGAGGAACACGAATCTGATGTTTTTTTTCTATAGCACGTGTCCTGCAAGGTCAAAATCAAGGTCAAAGGATGAGGAACTGAAAAGGTGCCAGAAATTACCGCTCGATTTTGATTTTAAAAACAAAATGTAGGTCAGAGCAAGGTCTCCGCACATCGAAAACCAAATTCATGAAGGTCCAACTTCAAGGTCAAAATCAAGCTAAAAGGACGGGGAACTGAAATAATGCCAGTAGTTGCTTGCTTGAGCTACATTTTGGTTGAAAAAAAAATCAAAATCGAGCGGTAACTTCTGGCACTTTTTCAGTTCCCCGTCCTTTGCTCTTTATTTTGACCTTGAAGTTGGACCTTGATGAATTTGGCTTTCGATGTGCGGCTAGAAATTGCCCTGAACTACATTAAAAAAATCAAAATCGAGCGGTAACTTCTGGCACTTTTTCAGTTGCCCGTCCTTTGAACTTTATTTTGACCTTGAAGTTGGACCTTGATTAATTGGTTTTCGATGTGCGGATGTGCGGAATTTGGACCTTGCCCTGAGCTACATTTTAGTAAAAAAATCAAAATCGAACGGTCACTTCTGGCACTTTTCAGTTCCTCGTCCTTTGAACTTGATTTTGACCTTGAAGTTGGACCTTGATAAATTTGGTTTTCGATGTGCGGCTAGACCTTGCTTTGAGCTACATTTTGATAAATACACAAATAAAAATCGAGAAGTTATTTCTGAAAATTAAAAATAGAGCGATAACTTCTGGCACTTTTTCAGTCCCCGTCCTTTGAACTCGATTTTGACCTTGTCGCTGGACCTCGATGAATTTCGTTTTCGATGTGCGGCTAGACCCCACCCTGAGCTACATTTTGGTTTAACAAAAAAAAATCGAGCGGTAACTTCTGGCACTTTTTCAGTTCCCCGTTCTTTGACCTTGATTTTGACCTTCAAGTACACGTGCTTAGGAAAAACAAACATCAGATTCGTGTTTCTCGTGGTCTAATTGATCACATATGTCATTTTGATAGAAATCAGAGGTCGTCGCTAAATAAGTCGCTAAATAAGTCGCTAAATAAGTCGCTAAATAAGTCGCTACATAAGTCGCTAAATAAGTCGCCAAATAAGTCGCTAAATAAGTCGCTAAATAAGTCGCTAAATAAGTCGCTAAATAAGTCGCTAAATAAGTCGCTAAATAAGTCGCTACATAAGTCGCTAAATAAGTCGCCAAATAAGTCGCTAAATAAGTCGCTAAATAAGTCGCTAAATAAGTCGATACATAAGTCGCTAAATAAGTCGCCAAATAAGTCGCTAAATAAGTCGCTAAATAAGTCGCTAACTTCACGGACATTACAATGCTGCGGAGTTACTTCAGACTTGGGTCAGAGGGCTTTACACACTGTAAGAGGGCTTAAGGCGGTCGCACACTGCGCATTCGGCACCCGATATCACTGCGAAATTCCGCCTCGAAAAATCGCGGCGTTACCACGGAATATCGTCCTTGTTCCGGCGGATTCGGCGCTGTCTGCTCGCGAGATTCCGCCCCGCCGACCTACAGCATGTCGCAACCTGTGCCTACAGCCTGTCCCAAGGTAACTTGATGATAACCATTTTTCGACGAAGATGTAAGTTTAGAACCACGAAACTTTTATATAATCAATTTCACAGCGGCAAGAGCATGCTGTGCAAAATGTGTACCTCTATCTTGCATATATTCGCCACTGTTAGCCTGATCAATGTTGTCCGCGGTTCCGCGGCGTTCAGTCGCGGAAAAAAGCTCGTTCGAATCAGCTTTTTTCCGCCGGACCGCAGATGGCCGGCCGACGACATTCGTCCGCGATTTTTGACGTTTCGGCTGACGCGAAGGCAGAAAGCCGCTAAAGATGCGCGGAAAGTCGTAGCGATATCGCGACCTCCGCGCGCCGAATGGCCTAGTGTGCGGCCGCCTTTAAAGGTCTGGCACCATAAACATGCACTCAACGTCTCATGTTTAGCATAATGTTCTCATTTTGGTGAAATGGTTTATTTATGAAGCCCATCAGACGCTCTAAGAATCATCAGCTCGGCTTGTGAAAGCCATGGCAGATCTTCCTGCTACTACTGTCTGCGCCCTTTAGACCTGCGAGTTCGGACTCAGCAGTACCAATTAATGTATGCCGCACTGCACTGCCCGGCAGGAAGTGATACTGGATCGAGGTGGTGACATGCTGTTTGCACTGCATCGAGGTGGTGACATGCTGTTTGCACTGCATCGAGGTGGTGACATGCTGTTTGCACTGCACCGATGGATACCGATGGATACCGATGGATACCGATGGATACCGATGGATACCGATGGATACCGACGGTACCCATGGATCATCTCTCACCGAACTGTGACCGGACTGCCGGTGTTTGCAATCGTTCCAGTCACGCAAGCATGCGACTGTGCGATATGGTTGGGCAGGTTTGTGACAGAAGCAGGCCCACCAGGCACTACTGACCAGGCGTATGTTGTTGTTCTATACATAGAAATGCAGCTGCGAACACGACTGACCATTTATGCTGTTGTCTCGCTGCACTACTGACCAGTTGGATGTTGTCCCGCAGCACTACTGACCAGTTGGATGTTGTCCCGCTGCAGTACTGACCAGTTAGCTGTTGTCCCGCTGCGGTACTGACCAGTTGGATGTTGTCCTGCTGCGGTACTGACCAGTTAGCTGTTGTCCCGCTGCGGTACTGACCAGTTGGATGTTGTCCCGCTGCACTACTGACCAGTTGGATGTTGTCCCGCTGCAGTACTGACCAGTTGGATGTTGTCCTGCTGCGGTACTGACCAGTTAGCTGTTGTCCCGCTGCGGTACTGACCAGTTGGATGTTGTCCTACTGCATTACTGGCCAGTTGGATGTTGTCCCGCAGCACTACTGACCAGTTGGCTGCTATCCCGCTACACTACTGACCAGTTGGCTGTTGTCCCGCTACACTACTAACCAGTTGGCTGTTGTCCCGCTACACTACTGACCAGTTGGATGTTGTCCCGCTGCACTACTGACCATTTATGCTATTGTCTCGCTGCACTACTGACCAGTTGGCTGTTATCCCGCTACACTACTGACCAGTTGGCTGTTGTCCCGCTGCACTACTGACCAGTTGGATGTTGTCCCGCTAAACTACTGACCAGTTGGATGTTGTCCCGCTGCACTACGGACCATTTATGCTATTGTCTCGCTGCACTACTGACCAGTTGGCTGTTATCCCGCTGCACTACTGACCAGTTGGCTGTTGTCCCGCCGCTACACTACTGACCAGTTGGCTGTTGTCCCGCTGCTACACTACTAACCAGTTAGTTGTTGTCCCGCCACACTACTGACCAGTTGGCTGTTGTCCCGCTGCAGCTGCCGGCAGCGAAGCTGGAGCTGGGACATGTGGCCACTGAGCTGCGAGGCGCGCCGCACCAGGCCGCGCTCGCGGTCCGTCAGTCGACTCCTCTGCTGCGGTACCGAACATCACATATCGGTCACGACATAGACCACAAAGGCGGGGAAATCCCCCCCCCCCCCTCAGGTATTTTGTATATTAATATGTCTCGAAATCTGTACATGTCATCGAAGCAGCGCTACTTTTATAGTTAAACAGAATATAATTATTGTAAGGTGCCATTCTTGTAAGGTGCACCTTGTAAGGTGCACCTTGCTTGTTTATTGTAAGGTGCACCTTGCTTGCTACCCTCGGAAGGTATCATACCGCCCCCGAATGGCACCTTACCGGCCCGGAAGGTATCATACCGCCCCCGGATGGCACCATACCGGCCCGGAAGGTATCATACCGCCCCCGGATGGCACCTTACCGGCCCGAAAGGTATCATACCGCCCCCGAATGGCACCTTACCGGCCCGAAAGGTACCATACCGCCCCCGAATGGCACCTTACCGGCCTGAAAGTAATGCGGTGTCCCCGGCGCACTCAGAATGATGGCACCCTGGCGCCTTCAGCTTCCCTCCGACGGCGACCGGGCACCCGTGACATTCGAAACCAATAACACGCTTTTCCCCCCTCTCCCACTCCCGATAGCGCCCTGGATGGCGCCTACGAAGGGGCCTGGACCCCATGAAATAACCGTGACACTTTTTAATATGCCTGGGAGGCGTCGAAGGTGCTGACGTATTGTACCTTTCACACTCGGGGCGCCTAAAAATAGCTGGGATGAATGTCCAATATCCATGATGTCCACAGCTCCACAGAAACGTTTTCAGCGTCGGTCACCGATTTTTACGCGGTTTGGTCCTAAGGACTAACGTCAAAACGAACCTCCTGCTCTTTAAAAAATCAGGTCCATTTTGACCTTACTGGTCTTCTTCAAGATCAAATTCAAGGTCAAACGACGGGGAACGCTGTAGCGCCCAAAGTTACCGTCCGATCGCGACAAATTGGTCTCAAACGATTCCTTGTGCCCAGTTCCAAGATGACAAGGATGTTCAGAGTTGTGCCCCGTGACCTTCAAGGTCAAGCCCCATGACCTTTAATGTCAAATTCAGGGTCAAAGGACGGATTTTTTCCCCGTCCTTTCCATTTCCAGAATGACAAGCATTCTTAGAGTTGTGCCCCGTGACCTTCAAGTTAGCGCCAAAAGTTGGGCGCTACAGCGTTCCCCGTCCTTTGACCTTGAAGGTCACGGGAACAAATGTATTCTAAGAATACTTTTCATCCCGGAAATGGGCACGGGGCATCGCTTTGAGACCATTTGTGTTGCAATTGGACGCAAACTTTGGGCGCCACAGCGTCCTCCGTCCCTTGGCATTGAATTTGACTTTGAGGGAGACCTGTAAGGTCAAAATGGATCTGATTCTGGGAAACAGGTGGTTCTATTTGATATTGAGACCAAATGTCGTAAAAATCGGTGACCGACGCTGCAAACTTTTATAGTCTCCTTGGATTGGCGCGACCCAATAAGAACGACTCAACTGTCTTAACAATTTTGCTCCTTGTTTATCCACGTATGCAACTCAGTTTCCCGATGTTGCGACAATATATTTTTTTGCTTCTCCGGGCTACATGTAGTTAGCCCGGAGAATAAAAAGAAATCATGTAAATTTTGTGAATCATGTGAACCTACGTATACGTTGATCTGCAGTCGGACCTTCGATCATGCCACCAGACTTTTAAAAGGGTCCCGCGCCCCCTCCCCCTGGGATATTCAGACGAACTGGGGGGGGGGGGGGGCATATACTGCCACCTTGTTATCTTCCGAACCAATAACCGCAGCGAGACGCGCAAGGGAGCAATCGAAAGCTTTCAATGAGACGCACGTAAAACATACGTGACATGTTCAAAATAGGGTCACATGCCAGGTCAGGCGAATGTCAAAATCGAGGTATTTGGGTTGATTTGCTATACTTTCCATTTAAGGCCTTATATTGTGACTATTATGGCACGAAGTGTTATCAGAGGCATAATATATCTTCCGCATAAGGGAAATTGAGATTGTAAGGAAATATCAAGCCGTCAAGGGCAGGTCAGAAAATATAACTATTGGTAAAAGGTCTACGGAAGTCATGCGACATGTTTTATGGGCTATTTTACACATATAATTTGATAGTAGTAGCCAATTTTACACCCTGACCCCATATAATGGCTCTTGGGCGAAGTTCAGGTCAAGGTCAGGTTGCATAAGGTCAAAATTTGAAATTGATTAATATAAATAAAAAAGTCATGTTTCTAGACCAGTTTTGTCTAATAAATACAGTGATGGCATTTATTTTCCTGCATTTTTAATTAAAAGCCATAATTCATAATTAATTAATAATTAAATTTAATAATTAAATTTATTTCATTCATTCATAATTAAAAGCCATAAAATGCAATTTCAACAAATTACGTCATGAGTTAATCAAACTTGGGAGCCATAAGTCAGTCAAAAATACAGATTTTACTTCGAAATTTGGTGTGGGTATCGTTCATACTTGGTTATCCAATATTTATTCCGTTTTTCTTTGTCTTCTTTGAAAACTTCTTTGATCTTTGAAAATTTAGATTTTGTGGGATTTTTCCTGAACAAATATTTTGTATAGTTTTTTTTAAATAAAAAACTAGCGAAAATGCAAATCTGAGAATGCCATTTTGAAGAAAAAAATGTTTTCTTTCATTTAACTTTTTTCGCAATTTGCTTTACAACTCGATTTTTTACGGTTTTTCCAACATTTATTATATTTTATATATATCTTATTTATATTTTACCCGTTTAATTGACATTGGATTCGCGCCCCTCTGGACCATGCCGCCCCTGACACCGAGAAAATATGCCGCCCTCGGGCCTGAAGCCAGCCTTAGAAAATCCTGGATCCGCCACTAAATAGCCAGTGGCTTTCGACGGAAAGGGTATTGTTACCCCTTTTTGATGACAAGAATTATTCGTTATCTCATCCCCATTGCGCAGACCACTGCACTGCTCAAGGCTTCGAGCTATGCGGTACAACATAACTTTAGGCGTTTACTACTAGTGCCATCTAGGGACAGGAATATAATTAGACATCTGAGCTGTAGCTCTTAGCCTAAATCAATGGATTCCAGCGTTTAGCAATACTTAAACCGAAACACATAGCTGAACATCAATTAAATTTAGTTGGTTTTGATGCTCTTTGCGATAGCGTGTTGACAGTGAAACGGAGCCTGGGATAGACGTGTGCGAATTGTGCGCCATCATCAAACAAATCAGTGATATGTTTTCACTTAGCTGTCTGATCGCCATTACCTTTACCCGAAGTCCCAATTACCCCAAGTAGGTTAATTACTCCCTATTTAATAAGCACTGATTTAAGTCCTACACATAGGGAGCCACTACCCACTGTGGGAGCGTCGCCCGGCCCGGGTGGGGCTCCACATCCAGTAGAGTCCATGTGATGGCATTTGATTCTCATGAAGATCAATACAGTTTAAAAATGGTTCGGAAAATATCAACTTCACCCTATGTTCATATCACACAAACTTGGCCCATCTTCGGACCAACTCACCAACACTTCGTACTGCGTAGGTACTAATTCTGAACCGAACGCAAATGGCTATGCCGAGTTTTTTCTTATCACGAATCTCGTTCTTGATCGATTCATACATATGTATGTAAAGGTCTGCATTCTGCAGTGTCTGTGTGACTTACCGTTACCTGCTGGCCTTTAGGGAGTATCTTGTTTACAGTCGAATGAATGCGTCCTTCATCATCTCTTTTGATGGACGAAGAGCCCACTCGCCGGGAAGTCCCTGAGACGGTCCCTGAGACGGTCCCTGAGACGGTCCCTGAGACGGAAGTCCCTGAGATCACTCGACAATCGCTCCCGGCTTTGTCCGCCGGCGAGTTATTTTGCTTCAACAGAGCAGTGTCCACTTTCTGTTCATTTGTTTGCTGACTGCTAATTAACACTATATCCACACTGCTCGGCCTCAGAACAGAGCTCGTCTCCACTCTCTGCGCGTGTTTCAGCGGCCTCGCATGCCCAGAGCGGTGGCGGCAGGGCGTTCGCTCGGCAGCAGCGGCCGGGCTCTGTTGGCTGCCGGCCCCAGCCCGCCGCAGACCGCCCCTGCCGGCCCCACGCGGCGCCCGCTCCGCCCGCTCCGCCGGCCGTCGCGTCCGCCGGCCGCCGGCTCCCACCACCGGTGGTGGTCTCCTGGGCACACCGTCGCCGAGCGTTACCCACCAGCTGCCTTCTGTACCGCCACCATGGTGCTCCTGTCCTCCAGCGGCACCGCAGCAGGCACGCGTGCAGTCGTCAGTCGCCGCCGACTGCTCTCCAGCGGCAACTGAGCTGGTGTAACCGTGCAGCTCGACCACAGAGGAGACGCTTTGATGACTGCCCTTACTCGAGGGCGCACCATCGCTAGGTGGCAGCACTGAGTCATTGCTAGGTGGCAGCACTGATCCATCGCCAGACGGCAGGTATGTAGGTGCGGCAGAGGGCAGCACCTGTCCGTCCGCTCGGCTCGGGTGCGACTGAAGTGTGCCTGTGTCAGCAGCAGTGACCACACGGTGTGTGACAGGCTGGCGGGCAGCAGAGCTCACAGCGAGTCTCGGCGTCTCTCTCGCCGGTCTAGTGTCGGGCAGAGGAATCCGTGACCGGCTGGCTGGTCTGCCGGTGGGGCTCCGTGGGTCTGCGGGTCTTGTGGCGGCGGGGCTCCGTGGGTCTGCGGGTCTTGTGGCGGGGACCCGTGAGTCTGCGTAGGCTGATGGCGTGATGGGTCTGGTTCGGATGCCTGAAGGAGGCCCGCTGACTGGGAGCGGAATCCGAGACTCTGTAGCCGGCCTGCTGGCAGAAACGGAAGTCCGTACATCTGTGACGTTTGGGATATAGAGGAAACATGTGTTAGTTCCCTCTGCTGTCCTGCTTGTAGTCACAATCTGGGATGGATATTGATCATTTTGAGCCTCACTCGTTATTTTATTATCGGGAATATCCGTGCGGGTGTCTTCAGCTGACCTGCTGCTAGCACAGTCAGACGGCTGAGGTTTCCTGTCAGGTCTACAAGCATCTCCAGACGCCCAGGAGTCCGTGGTAGACCTGCTCATTGAATCAGAAATCCGCCAATCTGCGTCTGATCTTGCAGAAGAAGCAGAGGTTTGTACTCTTCCATCTTGTTTGCGGAAACGATTGGACCCAATATCCGAGCCGGTACGCTGTCTTACCCGACTGTGACGCACCACGCTCGGGTAACTCAATCTATTCTCACTCACGCGGCTGCCGAGCTTTTCGAATCGTTCCACGAGGCCCCTCCGAAGCGGGGCCTTGACTGACGGTCCTTTGAAGTACTTGGACGTGCGCTCGGCCTGTAACCTGCTGTGTCTGTCCTCACGAGACGCTGGCACCCTCGTCCGCTGCTGCTCCGGGCCCGGTGCGCTCTGTCGCACTGGAGCCGCCGACGACCGAACGGCGGCCAGGGCGGCGGCGGGGGCGGGGGCGTGGGCGGCCGGCTCGCCGCCATCCAGTTCGATTTCGGACTCGCCCTCAGGCTCACACCGGCCGCCGTGCTCATAGAGGTAGCACCACGAGTATGAGTCGGAGACGTCGCTGCGTAGACTGACGTTGGAGCGCCACAGTCGCTGCTGGCCGCGCTCGAATGAGTACATACCACGCGCACCGGCGGCGGCGGTGCCGGGCTGCGGCGAGCGACGCCCCCACAGTGGCGCTGCTGTCCAGGGCACGGCTCGCCAGGACGACTGCACAGCCGAAAAAGAGCACCACACTGCACGCTCACAACACAAGTCAAGACAAGACAAGGCAAGGATCCACCGAAGCGACCGGCTGTGTGCGTCGCTCGGCCCCACTCGGCACTCGTCGGTCTCACGCGGCACTCGTCGGTCTCACGCAGCACTCGTCGGTCCCACGCGGCACTCGTCGGTCAGTCCGCGTGGCACTCGGACCAGCTCGGGAGAATCGGTACGGGTCGGCAGCGGCAGCCCGGAGATAGGCTGCGCCGCCCGACACAGCGCCGGCGGAGATAGGCTGCGCCGGCCGACACGCAGCGCCGGCGGAGATAGGCTGCGCCGCCCGACACACAGCCGTGACTGCGGGCCGTCCGCCGCCTGCGTCACTCGGCCGCACTTCGCCCGGGGGCACATCAGCCGCCGTCACTCGCAAGTGTTCGGTCTAGGCTGCCCACCGCGATCGCGTACGATGTGTCACATCACACGTACGATGTGTCACATCACATGCCAGCCGTGACGCCAGCGGCAGCCGGTAGAAAACTCCGGGCTACGTCGCACACATGAATGGGCGACAAACTGCTAAAACCCGGTGGCAGGCTTACCGTGCCTCTCATGAATATTGCTATAACAAATTCACAGATTCACAAGTGGCTATTGTGTGTGTCTTCCCTCGCACTGGGGAGTTGTTTATTAAAAGCATTGACCTATATAAGTATGGACGAACTACTCCAGCTGTTGCGCCGCCCGGCAGCCGTTCCCGGTTGAAGCGACACTAGCGCCGCAGCGGAGAGGGCATGAGTTAGCGCGGCACTGCTTTTAGCCCTGTTTCAAATCAGCTGCTGTGCTGTTGTCAGCCGATATTAGAGAGCCTGATTCGCTGGAAGATCGATGACGTACTACTATGTCACATCAGGTGACGTCATACTGCTGCTGACAAGCTGACATGCACATGCACATGCACATGCACATACACACACATACACATACGTATACGTATACGTATACGTATACGTATACGTATATGTATACATATACATATACATATACATATACATATACATATACATATACATACACGTATACGTATACGTATACATATACATATACTTATACGTATACGTATACGTATACGTATACGTATACGTATATACATATACATATACATATACATATACATATACATATACACATACACATACACATACACATACATATACATATACATATACATATACATATACATATACATATACATACACATGACCATGCACATGTACATGCACATGCACATGCACATACGTATACGTATACGTATACGTATACGTATACGTATACGTATACGTATACGTATACGTACACGTATACATATACATATACACATACACATACACATACACTTACACATACACATACATATACATATACACATACGTATGCGTATACGTATACGTATACGTATACGTACACATATACATATACATATACACATACACATACACATACACATACACATACACATACATATACATATACATATACATATACGTATACGTATACGTATACGTATACGTATACGTATACGTATACGTATACGTATACGTATACGTATTCGTATACGTATACGTATACGTATACATATACATACACATATACAGTATACTATACATATACATATACATATCACCTCATATACATGATATTATATATATATATATATATAGTATTATATATATATATATATATATATATATAGTTATATAGTATATATATATATATATATATATATATATTATATAAGATATATATATTATATATAGTATATCTATATATATATATATATATTTATATATATATATATATATATTTATATAT